>CAUYRT010006258.1:0-22500 GCA_963574885.1 Lepilemur ruficaudatus | reverse complement strand
GCAGAGTGTCATGATACTACTAAATTAAAGTCAAGGCAGAAGGCATTAAATGAGACAAAAGGGGGTAATTTATCCTGGCAAAAAGAGCACAGTCCACAAGAATATCATATTTAATATGTGATATAAAATCTACAGAAAAATGCACAACTACATTAACAAAAATATAAGGAAAATAGAAGACTTCTCTCAACTCATGGAAGATAAGTAGACAGAAAAATATGTAAAGACAGAAGAGCTGAATACTTAATTTTGAACTAGTACCTCTAATATTGAACTCTAAATCCTAAAAACAAAGAATAAACTTTCTTTCAAGTGCCTGTGTAACATTTAGAAAAGTAGATCACATAATTGGCCCTAAAGAAGTTCTTGATAAATTCCAGGAATCTGAATTAGTACAGATCACATTCTCAGATGACAGTGAAATAAAACAACAAAAATAATAACAAAAATAAAAACCAGTAAATCTCTACCACCAGGAAATGTTAACAATAGTCTTAAACTGCAGCTGGGTAAAGTAGAAACCAAGATTTCGTTGCAGCATATGTTTTTTAAATTATTATCAAAACACTTAATACTGAAACCTGGAGTTTATGACTAATGCTGTATTCAGAGAAAATTAATTGTTTTAAATGTAAGTCAATTAAGCACTCAGCTCGAGAAGTTAGGAAAAAAACTGAAATAAAGCTAATGGAAAGCAGAAAGCATTTAATTATAAAGGCAAAAATTAATGAAATAGAAAATAGAAAAGTAATGGATTGGTAACTAAACCAAAGAATCAGTTCTTAAAAGGAAACTAATAAAATATATCCTCTCCTCATCAGAAAAAAAAGCAAAAGAAAAATCACAAATGCCCTAAAAAAGAAATGAGATATAGATTGATTGATAAATATGCATTATAATTATAAACACTCATATATGAAAACTTGAATAAATTGTTTATTTTTAAAGGAAATAACTATGGAGGAAATGAAGGCATTTATGTTAAAAGCTACATCCTAAAAAAAAACCCAGGCCTAGACAGTTCCAAATGTAATGTCTTCAAACCCTTAAGGAATAGATTATTCTGATGTTGTTAGAACTATTTGAGGACATAAGAAGAAAGCTTTTGCTTTTTTAATAAACATAATCAGATAATACTGATCCCAAATCTGAAAAAGACAGAACAAATGAAAAACACTGTGAACTAATTTCACTACCAGATATTGATGCAAAAATCCCAAATAAAATATTAGCAAATAAAATCCAGAGCAAATCATACTCAATGACCGAGCGGTCTTAATAAAACTGATTCTTTTTCTTTGTAACACTCATAATAATTTGTACTTACATATTCTACTTAGATGTTTATGTGTTATTATGAGCTCATCTTCCTTGCCAGATTAGTTCCATGAGAACACAGACCGTGTCTCTTCTGTACACTATATATACTTTACTTAGAGCTGAGCATAGTAAGCACACAATGAACATTTGAGTTAATTAACTAGTTAATTATGGGAATGAAAGGAGGGTTCTTTAAAAAAATCTATTAATATACTTCATCATGTTAAGGGGGTAAAAGGGAAATATTGAGATACTGGTCAAATGATACAAACTTTCAGTTGTAAGATGAATACATTCTGGGGATCTAAGGTACAGTACAGTCACGATAGTTAACAATACTGTATTGTATATTTGAAATTTGCTAAGAGTAGATATCAAATATTCTCACCACACACAAGAAAAATGATAACTATGTGAGGTAAAAGATGTGTTAACCAACTTGATTGTGTTAAGCATTTTATAATATATACAAATAACAAGTCATCACATTGTATACCTTACATTTATACAATTTTGTATTTCAAAGATACCCCAGTAAAGCTGGAAAAATGCTTTAAAATGGAAATCATGTAATGATCTCAATAGATGTTGAAAAGGCATGTTAAAGTTTAATATTCATTCCTAACAAAGAACTTGATGGTGAAATACTCGAAGTGTTCTCATTAGAGTAAGAAATGAGAAAAAAGATTCCCACTCTTCACTTGTGTGCTCATCTTGCTCTTTGAGTATTTTACAATGATCATTAATGATTTTTACCAAAAAAAAAGATTATGAAAATCATGTAGCAGCTTTGAAAAACATTGATAGTGCTATAAATATATAGTGGGGAAAGTAGCACAGAACATTGCATCTACCTTCATTGTGATTAAAAGCACACATGGGGTGAAAACTGGAAATGAATGAGAGGTGGTGAAGCAAGTAGGTGGATTTTTTTCTTTGCTTCTTTGTTGTCATGATATTGCTTGTGCAATAGATAAAAAATAGAACTAAAAAAAGAAATAAAGAGTGAAGGCATCAGGAAGAAAGAATTCTGGCTTCTGGTGAGGGGTTCCCTTTGCCTATGGCTGTGATCTGTCTTAAAGGAATCCGAAGCTCCTAGTGTGGTCCTTTCAGGAGGTGATTCTCTACCCTATCACACTCTGGGTGTCAAAGCCAAGTTAATAAATAAAATATTTATGATCCTAATAAGGAAACATGGAAGTCAATCTAGGAAAGTTTTGGAAGGAGCTATTGATGAGGAGCTAAGAATAAACTGAGAGGACCAAATTTCAAAAAACGGGTCAGCACCTGTTGGGAAAACTGGTGTTGTTATAATGATGAAAGTAATATCTATTTATTGTAGGTAATTAATAAAATAGAGAGAGATACAAAGAAACAAATAAAAATGCATGTCATTGGGCGCTATAGCACATTAGGACAGAGGGTGACTGATAACTCTCCGGAAGGCAGTTAGTTGGCCAGTATATTTCAGAAGCCATCACAGTGGCTGTTGACACAATAATTCCCCTTTAGGTGGTTTTCCTAAGGAATTAGGCAGAGTGACATACACAGATTTATGTTCAAGAATATTCATCACAGCCTAATTTTTTAAAGTAAAAAAAAAAATGAATACAATCTAAATATCCAAAAACAGGGCATTGCCAAAATAAACTGAACATGCATACAAAGGCATTCTTTACAGCCAATAACAATCACGCTTTAGAGGAATAGGAATACTCAATGGCAAAGAAAATACTTAGAGGTAAATAGGTTCCTAAGTAGTGTATACTTGGAAAATAAGCTCCTAAGTAGTAAATACTATATGATTTACATGTTGTGATTTGTTCATACTTATAGATAGAAAAATAATGCTGTACCCAAAAGTTAAAAATGATTTGGGTGTGAGTGTTGAGATTATGGGTGATCTTAATTTTCCTTTCCAGGCTTTTTTACATTTTCCAAACTTTTTTAAATGGACGTGTATACTTTTACAGATTTTTAAAAATGAATGTAAAGTCTATTGATAATCCCAGTGTTAGAGACAACCGTTGACAATATCTTGGTGTAGTTTCTACTAGCCTTTTTTTCTTTGCATACATAAGTACTTTCTATTTTTATGCATGCAACATGAAAATGATACTGTGCTACAATTTTGCATTTCCACCTGGTCTTAGCAAGCTGCCCTCCCAAACAAAACTTAGAAGTACTTGACACCAGCCTAGAAATAACTTGCAGAGTTACAATAAATAGTGAATAATCAGTTGACAATTGTGTGTGCTTTAAAAATGTAATGATTAACTATAGATATTGATAGTTTGTTTAGCAGTTTAATAACAAATTCTAGTTTTGTATTTAAGTATAATTTAAGATCAGATGGTGGTTAAATTAGATGACCTTTGCAATCCTGAGTTTCTGAGCCTAATGGAATGGTACGATGAATTCCTTCTCCGTTAATTATCCCTTTGGGAAACCTGGCTGTTCAGACCGCAAGACCATAACCACACTGTGCTCTAATTTCAGGCAAAGTCTTTAGGAGGAAATTAAGGTCCCTCAAGAGCTAACCTACAAATTTAAACCATCAAGTGACACACAGATCTCTACAGCTATTTAAAATTTCTGGATTAGCTAAGATATGACTATTGTCATAATCATTAGGAAATATGTAAAAGGATCAGGTCAAAAGATATTTTAAGATGGAGAGGGGCCTCATTGTAAGGGCTTCTCTGTTCAGATGGGGGTTTGTTTTTAGAATTTATCATCTGGTCTCCTTGGTTAATTAACAACTTTTAACTGAAAGAAAAAGCCCAATTTGGAGGTATGCCTTAGTACCCTTCAAGTTAAAGTATATTTTCAGTTTTTGGAAAAGGAAATTATGGGAGGCTCTTCCTGGTTGGCATCACCTGCTATTTTAAACATATTCTTTAGAATATTTATAATATAAAGTACCTTTTCAAAAGCTAAAAGGAATAAGCTCAGATATATTATGACCAGGTAGATCAACGGCAACAAAGACAGTATTTCTCCATCACATTGCCTTTGACTTATAACTATTTGATTTCATGTAAAAATTGTTTTTGAGCTTTGTGTAGTTTTCAGCTAAATTATGGAATTATTTGCAACAGTAATTTCAAGGGATATAAGACAGAAAGAATTATCTTCTTCCTACAGAAACAGATTGTTACCAGAAAATGCTTCATTGCTTTCATAGCGATGTAAACTTACCAAGTTACTTTTTCTTAATTGTTATTTGGAACCTAAGGAAAATTTGTTCTCCTAAGGGATGGGTTCCTCTTTATCATAGAAAATAAAGAGATATTGCTTACGTAAAGCCCAGATTTACCATTGCCTCTGAGCAATGAGTAAGTACTCAGCCCTGGTGCTTCTCCCTGTTATTGTCTTTGTCAAAAAGTATTTTTAATGAAACTTCTAGGCATCTGCTAACAAAAAGGCTCGTGCATGGAGAATTTACAACACTTAGCAAACTCAGAAAGTGAGCTGCTTTTCACTTTGCAGTCTTCTCATCTATTTGGTGTTACATTATTCAGTGTAGTTTAATAGTCATTTTCCCTTTAATGTCACATGGACAATCTGAACTTTCTTATCTCCTCCCATTGTTTTCACCTTTCCCCCCACCAGTAATTATAACCTCCTCAGCATTCTTTCAATAGTTAGGGCTGGAAAATGAGCAGCTTGCTTCAAAGATAAAAAGCACCCAGTTGCACAACAGACCTTTAGCTGATTTAAGTAAATTTAAAGCCCAGCAGAGCTTGAGCCACAGAGCTGCTGCTTGGTTAATGTCATATCCTACGCTACACCTCCCACAACCGTGTTCATCCGTAAAGCGTAATTGGTATATTTGCTACTCTACCACATAAACTTAAGATATTTATTTGTAATTCTATCTCAAGCATGTACTTCATTTGTGTTTTTTATTGTCTTTTTCAGCCTCATTGACTGTTATTTCAGTAAAAGCCGTCTCAGGCATGATCACTTTTTCTATGACGGATAAAATGCAACTAACTTATCCCATCTTCTATATCATGTTTATCATCATGATAGCATCTTGTGTTTTCCAAGTCAAGTAAGTTAGCTTCTGCGTACTCACTAAGCTTTCAGCATTCCTGTGCTTCTCTGAGCATTAATCTTTTTTGGCTTCAGATGATAATTACAATGAGATACGACTGATTTCTAAGGGTGAAGGGCCTACAGCTTATCCTCAGCCAACATGCCTTGCTTTGTCCTTTGCGTCCAATATTAAGTTTTACTAAGCATTGCCTTCATGTCTAGTGAGTTCTAAAGTGTGGCCCTAATCCAGCTAAGTGCACTTTGATACTTTCCTGATGCTCTTCTGCTTGTAATTAATATCCATCATGCACAGGTTGTCATTAGCAATAAATCAAAGGGGCAGGTCCACATCCAGGATTTCATTCTAAATATAGGAAATACATGAACCCTTCACCTTCATTTCTTAGCTCATGCTTGTTAATTGCCCAGAGATGGACGAAACCAGACGTTTGGCCTGGAGGGAAATCCTTTCCCCAGAACTTTGCATCTTTGGCCAGAATTTTCTTTGTACCCATGGGATTGCAGGATGATTGTTTTATGTTTCTCTTGGGGCCTAGTAGTGGTGACATGGAACATTTTTAATTTCTGTTCTTCTCTCCCACTTCCCCCTCCCATTTGCTCTAATCACTTCCCCTCCATTTCATACTACAATTGTGCTTTTGCCTGCTTAGGCTCTCTTGAGTTGACCTGAAAGTATTCTGTTCACCCCAAAACGCTATGCAAAGGCACCATCGTGGTACCAGCTAGGAAATCAGAGCCCAGACTCAGGACCAGAGTGGTTCCTTCTGTAGGTCCTAGAAGTGAAGTCCGATTGTTACGGACTGAGTATAGGCCCTGATACAAGGTCTGTGGAGAGTTACTGGAGAAACCCAAGGTTCTGTCACTGTTTTGTTTGTTATTTCCTTATAAGACTGAATGTGTTTCTGTACTTGAATCTTGCTATCTTGTTTCTTCTCTTTCTTCTTCTGAATTAATTGGTACTGCTACAGTATCTTCTGGGATTTAGTGACTTTGTACTATGCTTTATAAATTTGAAAGGCAGACACAACTGAAGATAAATTGCCCACTGTAGAACTGTGGTTCTCAGTCCTGGTTGCCCATTAACATTACCTGAAGAGGTTTTGTTTGTCCACATGTATACATTCATTCGTGTATACCTATGTACATGTATGTATGTATACACACACACACACACACACACACACACACACACACACCCCTGGGCTCTACCCACAAAGATTTTTTTTTTTCAATTGCTCTCGAATAAGACCTAGGCATTAGTGCCTTTTTTAAAAAGTGCCCAGGAGGTATCAGTACAATTCACTGCTTTGGAAAACAGTCTAGTCCCTGCCAGGGCAGCACAGCACAGTTGTGGGAACCTGAATTTATGTTGGTGGCCAGAGTGAGAAGCTGAGCTCCCACATGTGCGCTGCAGCTGGAGCACTGAGCATTGTTTTTGAAACATTAAACATTCCTTTTCTTCTCCATCTTCTTTCTTGGCACGTGGCATGTCAATGGATAGCTATACTATTCCCCAGATATGATATTTAACAGATTCTAGGATCTACCCTAATGAATCAGTCCTAGTGTGATACTGGTCCAGCAGCTTGAATCGCTTCCAACTCAAACTTCTGTGGCCTCAGAATATGATTAATTGCTTTTCATTGTTACTGTTGTTGGTTTAAACAGACCATGAAAGCTGACATCTGATCTCATACATCAGATGCATATAAGCTATGACTGCTGATTGGAAATGCCCTTTCACTGCACTTCCTTTCCCTTTGTAGTTGTAGCTAAAGAACATGCATTGCTTGAAGTTATTGTTAACTTATTGCTGAGTGTCTCTTAAAGCCAGAGCTTCAGTGAGTGCCTTCTGCTCTAGGTTCCTGAATCAAGCCACGAAACTCTACAATACAACGACCGTGGTGCCAGTTAACCATATTTTCTTTACAACCAGTGCCATTATTGCAGGTGAGTTTTGGTCTCCTATGCATAGGTGACTCCAAGCATAAACGAAGTTTCTCTCAGAGCAAATGAGAGAATCAAGGAATGCTTATGTTTTAAGGTCAGTATCCCCCTAGCTTCCACCTAGTGTCTCAGTTTCCTCCATGACGTCCTTCAGGACAGATACGAATGCTCCCCAGTGCTGTCTGCCTCCTGACTCAGCTCAGTCCTGTTTTGGATCACTCTCATTATTTGGAGAGTTCTAATTATTAGAAAGTGTTTCCTTGTATTCGAACTGAAATTAGTTTCCTTGTAAATTCAAGACTCATCTTAGGTCAGCTTGAGTCTTTCCCTTGCCAGCCCCTCTGATCATCAAAGCAACTGAAAGGCCCTCTTGAGTCTTCTCTCTGGGCCAAACATCCCCAATTCCATTGAACTCCTCCTATACACCCACCAGCTCGACCAGAGAGTGGGCTCCAAAACCGAACTCAGTTGGTTCCTTCCTCAGTTGCAGGGAAGGCCTGACAGATGAGAATAGAAACCTTTGCTGTTCTGGCTTCTATTTTTCTACTGTTGCAATTCTTTTATTTATATGGACAATTTTTTAAAATGTGACAGATATGATAGCATTAAAACAAAAAATATAAATTTGTAACTTGGTCCAAACCAAAATACAGTGGATTTAAGTATATCATTTCTAAATTTGGTACTGGTATGCCCCAGTTCATTGGTGTATTTGATGTATTTGCCACCTTCTTCTCTTGGGAGTTCATTTCTCAATGTAAATTTTTTGTATTTTGGAGGTAATTAGGAATTTTCTGTTTCCTAATTAGAACATCTTTTTTTTTCCTTAGAAAACAATGTGACTATCAGTGGGCAGTCTTTAAAAGTAATTAATGCATTTTCTTTTTCCCAAAATTAAAACTTATATTTCAAGAAAAAAGATTATATCCCATGACATCTAATTTTTTTTTTAGTATTTTATGCTTATTAATAAAAGAAAATGAGAGAAGACTGCATATTGGTGTGTCCTAGAAGGACCGGACAAGGAAAATAAGGTCAAAAAGAGTTATAGGAACAACGTACAGCCTAATAGTTAATATTAATATGCATAAAGATGTATAAAGAATGTAGTTGCCCTGAGTAGAAGATTTTCTAGGAGGACAACAGGGCTGGGTCTTAATACTCACTATACAGAGTAATTGTGTGTCAGGGAGGCTGGGACATCCCGGGAGTCATAACAGTTCCTCTGATGTCACTGGCATGTGGAGTGGAGTGAAGCTTCTTAACTAACTTCTCCTCTCTGCCTCCATGAAACCATATAGCTTAAAGGTAAAATGAGACACCATATTTTACCTACTAAATGAGTCAAGTTTTTGTTTGTTCTTTTTATTGCAGTAGCCAATGTTGATAAGGCTACAGTATCACAGGCACTCTCAAGAGCTGGTTAGTGTCACCACCCTCCTAGAACTGAGTTTTATAGTTTTTATCAAGAGCCTTAAAAATGTTTTCACTCTTCGATTCTACAAATCAACAGCAATAAAAAAACAAACAACCTGATTTTTAAAGTGGGTGAAGGACTTGAATAGTTGTTTTCGCAAGGAAGATATACAAAATGACCACCAAGCATGTAAAAAGATGTCCAACATCACTGATCATAAGGGAAATGCAAATCAAAACCACAATGGGATATCAGCTCACACCCAGAAGAATGGCTGCTCTTAATAACAGAAAATAACAAGTGGTGATGAGGACGTGGAGAACTGTAACCCTTATGCACCGTTGGTGGGAATGTAAAATGGTGCAGCCATTACGGAAAACAGTATGGCAGTTCCTCAAAAATCAATTCTATGAAGGCTGAAAGAGGTGAGGAAGCTACAGAAGAGTTTGAAGCTGGCAGAGGTTGGTTCATGAGGTTTAAGTAAGAAGACATCTCCATAACATAATAGTACAAGGTGAAGCAGCAAGTGCTGATATAGAAGCTGTAGCAAGTTATTCAGAAGATCTAGCTAAGATCACTGATGAAAGTGGCCACACCAAAGAGGATTTCAATGTAGATAAAACAGCCTTCTATTGGAAGGAGATGCCATCTAGGGCTTTCATAGCCAAAGAGTAGACTTCAACGTGTGGCTTCAAAGCTTCAAAGGACAGACTGACTCTCTTGTTAGGGGCTAATGCAGCTAGTGCTTTAAGTTGAAAGCAGTGTTCATTTTCCATTCTGAAAATCCTAGGGCTCTTAAGAATTGTGCTAAATCTACTCTACCTGTGCTCTAGAAATGGAACAACAAATCCTGGGTGACAGCACACCTGTTTACAGCATGGGTTACTGAATATTTTAAACCCACTGGTGGGACCTACTGCTCAGAATAAAGATTCCTTTCAAAATATTTGTATTCATTGACAATGCCCCTGGGCACCCAAGAGCTCTGATGAAGATGTACAAGAAGTTTAGTGTTGTTTTCATGCCTGCTAACGTAAAATTCATTCTGCAGCCCATGAATCAAGGAGTAATTTTGACTTTCAAGTCTTACTTAAGATACATTCCACAAGGCTATAACTGCCATAGATAGTGATTCCTCTGATGGATCTGGGCAAAGTAAATTGAAAATCTTCTGGAAAGGATTCACCATTCATGATTCATGGGAGAATGTAAAAATATTCACATTAACAGGAGTTTGGAATAAGTTGATTCCAACCCTCGTGGATGACTTTGAGGAGTTCAAGACTTCAGTGGAGAAAGTAACTGCAGATGTGGTGGAAATAGCAAGAGAATTGGAATTAGCAGTGGAGCCTGAAGATGTGACTGAATTGCTACAATCTCGTGATCAAACTTAAATGGATGAAGAGCTGCTTTTTATGGATGAGTAAAGAAAGTGGTTTCCTGAGATAGAATCTACTCCTGAAAAAGATACTGTGAATAGTGTTGAGATGACAACAAAGGATTTAGAATATGCCATAAACTTAGCTGATAAAGCAGTGGCAGGGTTTGAGAGGGTTGACTCCAGTTTTGAAAGAAATTCTACTGTGGGTAAAAATGCTATCAAACGTCATCGCATGCCACAAAGAAATCTTTTGTGAAAAGGAGAGGCAATTGATGTGGCAAACCTTATTGTTGTCTTATCTTAACAAATTATCAAAGCCACCCCGTCCTTCAGCAACCACTACCCTGATCAGTCAGCAGACATCAACATCAAGGCAAGACCCTCCACCAGTAAAAAGATTATGACTCGCTGCAGGCTCGGGTGATCATTAGCATTTTTTAGCAATAAAATATTTTTAAATTAATGTATGTACAGTATTTTTATACATAATACTATTGCACACTTAATAGACTACAGTATAGTGTAAACATAACTTTTGTATGTACTTGGAAACCAAAAAATTGGTGCAACTTGCTTTATTATAGTGGTCTTGAACCAAACCCACAGTATTGCTAAGGTGTGCCTGTATTAAAGAAGTTTATTGCTGCTTTACTTAAGAAAAAAAAATTAGAAACAACTTGAAATGCCCTTGGAGAAATGAATATTATGATGCATTAATGTAGAATAATGTGAAAACATTAAAATGATTACAAGGAGGTATGTAATAACATGGAAAATGCTTTTTCCTGTAAGTAGTTCATTCTCTAAGTGAGGAGATAAGGTTAAGATTGAGAAAGCTCCTTGTGGACAGGACTCTGGTCCCATTCATGGCACTCTCCAGCATCTAGAGTAGTGTCTGGCATGCAGGAGATGCTCAATAAGTGTTTGTTGGCTGACCGGAAAGGCTAACAACACACACAAAAAATTTAATTCCAGGCGATACATAACTTAAAGGTATCTTACTTCATGAAAACTTCATGAAGGCTTTGGGACTTTAGACTAAGAAGAAATCCTTGAGACCTACAGGGAGAGAAGAAAAGCTCACCAAAGTAGATGATACATCCTTTTTTTCCTTCAGCCAGAAGGGAACATCAGGAGATAAGAAGGGACCCTGGCAGTAGGGAGCAGAGCTGAGGCAGCTCTTCAGTTGCTAGAGTGTCCTCCAGTGCCTGAGTCGGCATGTGGCCGGACCAACAGACCACAGGGCATCGCATGAGCAGCAGCAGCTGGCCTGGGTGGCTGCCACATCAAAGGCCCCCAAGTCCATGCAGACTCTCAGGCCAGGCTTGCTGACTCCACCCTAAAACTCTAGGTGGGAAATGGTCGCTAGAGTTCTGTTCTCTTGCATGTTCCAGTGGGGTAATCCTGGACTGGATAAGAAATTTCTGTTTGCAAAAGGTATGTCAATTATGTTGATTTTATAATAATAATAATTTTACTATATAATGTCTACAAATCTTTGTCCTTTTTGGAATAACTTAAAAAGGAAGTATGGCATGCAATGTTTTTTAAACCAAACTAAGAAATATGCATTTTAAGGCTAACTATACTTAGAAAAAATAGTATATTAACATAACTTTAAGAACGATGTATAGCTATTATAAATATTCTTACCTCAAAATTCATCTTGTATTCTATTCCTGTTACAGGTATCATATTTTATCGGGAATTCCTTGGTGCCGCCTTTCTCACTGTATTTATATATCTTTTTGGGTGAGTAAATGTCTCAGAGGTAGGTATGTGAAATTTTGTTACTTTTACATAGGATTTTTGGCATGATACCTGAAGTATAGAAAATTGGGAAATAGTATAAGACACATCAGCTTCCTGAGCTCTTAAAAGAAGCATATTTTTTTACTTAACACCCCACACAGGGCTCAGTGTCTTTGGCTTTGTGATTTAGGTACCCCTCTGAGGATTCTGAAACATTGGAGATTTTCAGTTCCAGCCAAAGTCACGATAGATCCACTGGCCCCTGTAGTAACTTGACAGTGTTTTTGTGCTTTGTCAGACCTACCTCACTCTTGGGAACCCCTAGATTAGATGTCAATTAGAGAACCACAGTGCCTCTAGGGTCACCCAGGATATAATAAAAGACCAAGATGAGCAGACCCCTTGCTTTGGACATGATAACATCAAGCTGGTAGCACCCCTCTCTTGTGTCAGAGTGTGCAGCTTGAGCTCTCCTTGGAGATTTGGTGGGCATCATTGCCAGCATTGCTTACAGACAGAGAGCAGAGCTTTGACAACATATTGCCAATGCACAAGAGTTTCCATCAACTCCAAGTGGTTGCCATTAGAGCTTAGCTGCTTCTTAATCTGGTATTCAGTATCACCATTGTTATGCAAACTTGAACCTAGACTACTTTCAGCATAGGAAACCATATATCTCGAAAATTCAATTTCATAAAATACTTGGGCGAGGCCAAACTTCAGGGGCCTGGAAACTATGACTGCTCTTATGGCCAAGGACAACTAAATTTCTTAGAAAATTCAAAAATAAATTATTTTTTCACTTGTGTTGCATGACAATGATGGGTCTGGGCATGCGTGGATAGAAAATGAGACCTAGTGTCTCCCCAAATGGTTTGTAGCCTGAATTATCCCCCAGATGGTAAAAACCTGGGGCAGAGATTTATTGGAAACTGCCAGGTCTTAGTTCTGGGTACAAATATTATTGGCTGCAATAATTAAGAAAATTTCTAGGCAGCTTACCATGAGAAACCAGATGAACAAAACTAATGGAATTTATGTCATCATGTAGAATATGGAGCTCAGTTATTTAATATCATAAGGTGTTTCAGTGTTCTTGTGTTGTTTATTAATATTATTCTTACAGGTGTTTTCTGTCATTCCTTGGCGTGCTTCTGGTCACAAGAAATCGAGAAAAGGAACATCTGCAACAGTCTTATATTGATTTTGGAAATATTCCTGGTAAAATTATGCATTCTTTATAATGGAAAATTTTATCCTCACAAATTAATAATTGTTGGTATTATTTTGGGTGGTACATTAATACAAAACATAATTCTTACCCTCAAAAAAAATGTACATTTAATGATAAAACCTAAGGTGGTGTTTTAAGTGTAAATGTTAATAATGGTTTGTTGAATTTCAGTTTTGCATAGAACACTGGGAATATAAAAGAACTGACCATGTTTTCTTGATTGGGGTGATTTGAGGGATTTCCATTGTGGGTTTCCTTAAATTGGAAAAGGATGGGGAAAAGAGTGACAATGGGTACCGACAGCAGACCCTTGCTGCTCAGGGAGCCTTTGAAGGAACATCTAAGGATGAGGGCAGGCAGCTAAGGGACATCGTTCCTGGGAGACTGAGGTGGTTTGTGCACAGTGGTACTAAGAGTGACATCGATCACAGTCACCAGGACACGAGTAGCTCCTTCCCCTCCTCACCGCACTCATCCAGGTTGAGCTAACACACAACGTCTTTCCCGTTTTAACTCTCGCTGGGAAATGACTTGCTTAGTCATCTAGACAACAGAAGTGAAGTCCAAAACAGAGGACACAGTCTGCTGTGTCCTCACCTCCTCCTTTGCCCGCCCCACCCGCAGCAGCCTCCAGCTCACCTGGGGGTTCAGGGTGACCTATCAGTTTCCAGACAGGCGTGAAGATACTCTCACAGCTACCTCTACCACTTCTGTTAGCACCACGCCTTTGAAGCAAAAACTAGTAAAGCCTAATCCCTAAGACTGCGGAACATGGCCCTCTGCAGTGAATTCCGTGTCCCCTTTGCCATTTGAGCCATCTCATCAGCCAGGGGCACTCAGTGTAAGCATGGGTGTTCACGGCAAGGGACTGCATGAGAAATGACTTGTATGGTGAGAGGTTCTTTAGTAGGAAATAAAGTTTAATTATTTTTAATTCCATTTTCCATTTCACAAAGCCCCATACATAGGCTCAGGACAAGCTTTAGAAGCCACTATTAAGGGCTATTTTTCTACATTGTTATATATATTAAACTAAACATGGAAAGGAAGACAGAACCCTGGGGAGAAAGGTTTGGAGATGAGTGAATGCTTCGTGCAACCAACCCGATTTCTGTGCCCAGCGTGTAGATCCTGCGGGGTGGGGGAGGCAGCTCTCGTGGGGATAGGGCACGATCACATAGCAAGCGAGTGACGTGTGGTTCTGTGGGCCTTTGCTTCCTTGACATTTACCTCTTCTGTTTAGGGGGTGACCACAGAACATTAAAAAAAATAATGGGGGATTAAATGTGGCCTAGATTAAAGAGAAATTATTAAGACTTATTCCTCTATAAGAGCTCAAAACATTTTTACGATTATTATCTCCACAGGGAAACAAATGTTGGACAAAATACAACCAGATTCAAATAGCTTATCCTATGGAACTTTGCCTGATGGAAGCGACTCAACAAAGAGCCAAAGTGGAGAGAAGAAAGAGGTTTAAAATGCCGAGAGGGATGGCTGTTGGCCTGTTACTCGATACCACCTCTTTAAAAAATTGCACATGTTCAATTTGTGTCAGCAGCTATTTTATGCTGACATGCGCTAGCATTCCTTTCAGTCCTCCCCCCCACCTCAATGTCTATGGACAATCAGGCCTTCCTAAGCTTTGACAGTCTAATGCTGCCATGGAATGTAATCTGAAGTGTGCCCCACACCCTGGACCTCTCCCTAGTGATCGTTTCATCAGCTAGATGAATTAATTAGAGCCTGGCTGCTCAAGCAGGAATGTTGCACAAAAAGTACGTTCGTGATTTGGTCACAGAACACATAGGTTGCTTCACCCATGTGGCCTGTGGTTGCATGGCTTTAAAGAGACACCTTAGCCCCCACAACCTCATTCCTGAAAGAAAGATTTGAAAACATTCTTTTTTCCCTAGGACAACTTTTATGAGCCTCCCCATAAAAATCTCACCTTTCTAGTCCTAAATTAGAATGGCAAGTCATCTTTTCTGAAAACTCGTGCTATTAAAATCCTCCATTGAAAATTAAGGGTTTCTTTAAAATGTATAAATGACATTTCTATGATGGTGTATACCAAAACTAAAATACCCTGGCTGGTGAACTTTTTAAGTGTAAGCAAGAGAAAATTTAAGAATTAGGACTGTGCTCACTTCAGCAGCATATATACTAAAATTGGAACCATGCAGAGAAAATCAGCATGGCCCCTGCACAAGGATGACACATAAATTCATGAAGCATTCGGGGGAAAAAAGCATTAAGGCCAATATTTATTTTTTAATAAAAATATAGAATAGTGATGTTTTCTGCAGCTGTATGATTCTATTATACTTGAATCGAGACTGAAGAAAAATTTCATATCCTATGCCTTTATTTGTTATAGATCTTACGATTTATCGAGTGAGTTTATGTGTTTTAACTCTCAACACAAGTCTCAAAAATCATATTTAAATTCTTACTGATATGTTTCACTGCACACCATTTCCTCCCTAAGTCATTATCTGAAGCTTTGTGAATTCTACTAGGTAAAAGGAAGGTTACGGTTAGAGAACTGGATCTCAGCCATTGAAATACGCACACAGAGGGCACAGCCAGGTGGCCAGACCTGAGCCTCAGATGGAAGCCCGGGTGCTCCTGTGCCCCAAATGGCATTTCTGCTGCAATTAATTGCATATCTACTAAGATACATTAGTGGAATCCATAATGTAGGAATCCATAATAATGTCTGTTATTTATGTTCTACCTCATATTTAAATGAGAGGAAAAGAGGTAGCCTTCACTGTAACCAACATCGAATAATAAACCCTATCCTTGATGACATTTCAAAACTTCAGATCACTTCTAACGTGTCCATCCAATATTATTCCAGCCAATTGTTTTGTGTTTGCGTAGGTTAACTCAGAGCTATTGAGACTGTAATCTTAATGGCTTCAAGTCTTTTAGCTTTGTTCTTTGTGACAACCTACAGTCCTGACCAGACAGGCCGCAAAGGAAAGAGATTCGAATTCATCATCGATGTATGAAAAATAACGCAGAGCCCACATCTGGCTCCTAAACTCCTGATAACAATTCCTGCCATTGTGGAAAATGTCACATTCATTCAGATAAAACAGTCACATAATTTATGGCATGTTTTACTGAGTTGGTCCTGTATGTTGGCACTGGAAGCTCAGCTAAGAAAGTGTCTGGTGCCTCAAACAACAGATTTCTGGTGATTCTTAAAACTGGTTTCAGAGATTGGGAAAACAATAGACTGAAGAGTTTTGCTTCAAGAGGGACTACATGTATAGCTACAGTGCGTGGTTTTGAGCCCTGGAGAATGTTGCACAGCCATAATCATAATGCAGGGACTTTAGTGGCCGCCAACATTTGCATCTACTAAAAGTTTTGAGAAATGACATTGACTTATGCACGTTTTAGCAATCCAGCAGTGCTTTAGAAGTCCAGGTAACACATGAAATATAGTCGTATCTAATTTTACTTTCCATATTGCTGCTCTGAAGCAAGGTGAATATTAATTTAATTGTATTGGCCTGTAAGATTTTTAAAATTACATAGTACATGACAACAACTAAAACCAAGCAGGGCCTTCTCTTGGCATCATGATTTGGGGACCTTTCGCTAACACTTGGCTCATCTGACTATTTGTCTAAACCAGGGCTTGGCAAACTTTTTCGGTAAAGGCATAGAGAATAAATATTTTGGGGGTTGCGTTGTCCATACGGTGTCTGTCACAACTACTCAACTCTGTCTCTGCAGCACATACAGTCATAGCTAGCAGCCATAGAAACAAATGGGCGTGGCTGTGTCCCAGTAAAACTGTATTTACAGAAACAGGCGGCCAGTCCCTGGGCTATAGTTTGCCAAGCCCTGGTCTAGACTCTTCTGCCCTCGCTGTGCAGCTGCTTGGCTGTTGCTTGGGCATTCCAGGGTCTACGAAGTGACGCTTCATGGTTCATGATAAATCAGATACTGTGGGAGTGTGGAACCATGTTTTGATATTTACATTTGGATCTTTTTGCTTTTGTAAGTTATAAATGGAAGTGATGACTTCATCCTCGGGATCCATGTTTTTCTCTGTTGAAGTCAGTGGTTCTTTTGTGAACACCACTAACTATTTTACAAGAGCCTCTCCAATCCCACGCTGCAAGTTGATAATCGCTTTGGAAATGAGTAACGATTACCTTTCATGTAGTAGATTAAAAGCAGAGGCCTTTACCCTGTGATTGTCTTTCAGCTTAAATGTTTGCTTGTCCTGTAACTCAAATACTTGCATTACTAGAATCACTTGAAAACAAATACAATAAAAACATTTCTTAAGCAGCGACCCAGGATCTATACTTCACCCTCCCCCACACCTCACACACTCCTGGTTACTCTGTTCTGTGGCAGAGAAAGAAAGGGGAAAGGCAGATTGCCTAGATTAGTGCAATTTCAGTGCTATGAAAGAGTAATGGTGATAATGTGTAAGTCTGGCTCCAAAGGAAGCAGGTGCAATGGTGGACATGACTCAGATGGATAGAAACATTGAGCCAAGTTCCTGAAGCCAAGAGCCCTCTCTGTGCTCCTGTTTCCAAGCACACAGCTCATCCAGGAATGGTGACTATACACACTGAGCCACACTGAAGGCTGCCTCATGCCTGCCAATTTAATAGTGATATGATGGACATAAATATAGCAGTTACTAAAATGAACCTTCCCAGCGCCCTTCCAGACTGCTTTACTTAAACCTCGTGGCTGGTTACAGAGGCAGTCCTTGAACTGGGCAGCTGCAAACCTAATGCACGTGTTTGGCACCAGTGAATGGGAATCTTTTAGTGAGGTTGCTAGATAAACACCACACATTTTGAACTATTAGAACAAGATCTCAAAATTGAACCCAACATGATTGTGTGGGGAATTTAGAGGCTGCTTCTAATCATTAGACTCATCAACAGTCTGGCTCTTATTAGGGCCATCTTGAAGTAAAAAAATAAAAACGAAATTCCACACATACACATTTTCCATGCAAATATAGACCAGTCTTGGACTATTTAACGTAGCGTTTTAGCAATTGTGGTAAATGCAAGGAAGAGCCTTCCCACCCAGGAATTCTTGAGTGTGTTCCCTTTCTCACCAGCCTCAGGGCACCACACAGCATGCTGTCCCATGCCAGGAGAGCAAATCAGTTGCAGGATCTGTGGCCCATCCAAGGAAACATTTTTTTTTTTTTTTCTAGAGAGGGAGGAAACTCCTCTTTTAATGTTGGTCCTTATTGAGAGTTAATGAGTCCCAACCACAATGTAAAAGCAGAATATTGATCCCAGTATCAAATAAATGTGGGGTTCGGGGTACACCCAGCTGGGCCTAGGCACTGCCAAGAGTTTCATGGAATTCCAGGCAAGATGCAAGATAGTCTCCATGTTCCAGGAAAGAATTTCCTCCCCAGGGAGCTGGCAAGTGCGTAACCAAGAAGGAGCCCATCTTTTCCTGATGGGACAGGCACGCATGGACCAAAGCCACTTTGCACATTTGAGCTGCTGCTATCCAGACGCGAGCCAGTCCTCCCAGCATGCACGCATCCCACTTTCAGAGCCTTTTCTTCACGGTTCTAATTTGAAAACCAACCTCAGAAATGTTCTGAGGCTTGGGCTCTATTTCTTCTGTCCAAAGCACCTGACCTAAACTTTCTAAACACTAGACACGAACAAGGAGATGAATCAGCGCAAGGACTCTTGATCCGGGGACCCAAAGCTTGGGTTGTTTGCCTAATTATAGACTACTAACCCAATTACCACATGCCTCAAACTTAGCAAATGTTCATTAATTCATTCAAACATAGTTGATCACCTACTATTGCAATCTGTTCGGGGTTTTTTTTTAATAGACTTTATTTTTTAGAGCAGTTTTAGGTTCATAGCAAAATTGAACAGAAGATACAGACAGCCCCCATCTAGCTGCCACCCTGACACACGCACAGCCTCTCCCATGAACATCCCCCACCAGAGGGGCACATTGTTACAATCGAGGAACCTGCATTGACACATAATCGCCCGAAGTCCCTAGTTTACATTAGAGCTCACTCTTGGTGTTGTACAGTGTATGGGTTTGGACGAGTGTGCCATGCAGGTACACTTGTCTCTCCCTTCAACTCCTGACAACCACTGATCTCCAAAGTTTTGCCTTTTGCAGAATGCCATATGTTATCATCACACACATAGTATATAGCCTTTTCAGATTGGCTTCTTTCACTAAGTAACATGGATGTAAGCTTCTTCCATGCCTTTTCATGGCTTGATAGCTCATTTCTTTTTAGTGCTGAATAGTATTCCATTGCCTGGATATGTCACATTTTATCCATGCATCTCCTGAAACACATCACAGTTGCTTCCAAGTTTTGGCAATTTAAGGCTATTAGGAATATAAAAATGAAGTAGACATGAAGACCAACTCTTCAGGAGTGTACTATCTAGTCAGAGAAACAACTGCTATAATTTATTGAGCCCTTACTATGTGACAGGCACCGTGTTAAATCTTTTACTTGTGTTACTCAATTCTTAGAATTTCTCTATCAGGGAGGTCCTTATCCCCACTTTACAGCTTAGAAAACCAGGCACAAGAAGCAGGACAGGGACTAGGTTAACCCAAGAGAGGCTAAGGCACAAACCTTAAGGAAGCTCATGAAAATCTTACTTGTAGGGTAGTGAGAAGGCCACCCCTGCATTTGCAAAGTCCTGAGAGCTAGTGCTCCCCTTAAACTCTGTGTCCTAGGCACCTCACTGGGTTATGCCCTGGCAAGAGGAGTTCAGTGACTGGCCAGTATCATTCAGCTGGCAAGTGGCAACACTGGGATGCAAATTCAGGACATCTAATTCTATAATCTACACTCTCAGCACTAGTGCCAAAGTACCCACAATGCATAACAGAATGTCAAAGGTGCCTTAAGATACTTGAGAAAAGGACACGGGAGCTCAGAGGCAAGAAAGTTCTAGGGGACAGTCGTCAAACGGATTGAGGACTATGATGGGTTAAATGGTGGCCCCAAAAAGGATATGTCTACCTCCTACACCCTGGAACCTGTGAATGTGGCCTTTTCTGGAAAAAGATTCTTTGCCAAAGTAATTAAGGATCTTGAGAATGAAATCAACCTGGATTACCTGGGTGGCACCTAAATCCAATGACAAGTGTCCTTAGAAGAAGATAAGACAATACATAGAGAAGGCCTCATGACAACAGTGGCAGAGATTGGAGTCATGAAACCACAAGCCAAGGGGTGCCTGAAGCCACCAGAAACTGATAAGAGACAAGGAAGGTTCTTCCCGAGAGCCTCTAGAGGGAACACTGCCCTGCGACACCTTGATTTGGGACTTCTGACTTCCAGAACTGGAAGAAAATAAATTTCTGTTGTTTTAAGCCACCAAATTTGTGGTGATTTGTTGTGGAAACCTTAGGGCACTAATACAAGGATTGAGCTTATCTTTGAAGCTCATGGAGAATCGGCCATAGGAGGAAGCCCCACGAGCAAAGACAACACTGAATTGCTCCAAGTGAGCCTGGGGGACATCTGTAGCGTGGGGGCACATGAAGAAGACACCTCGGTGAGACTAGGAAGCCAGGTTGGAAGGTTCTGAGTGGCCACTGTCATGGAGATTCAAGAGTCCTGCGTGATTTGGAAGATCAATGATGGTATTAACTTCATTTCTAGGAGTGTGGGGTGGACGTAAGGACATAATCAGTATCTTTTCAAAAATTCCCCTATCAAAACTTAAGGACGTTCCTCTGTGTCTTCCATAGGCACTCATTATCCATGTAAGATGGCATAATAGGCATTCAAGAAATAATGACTGAATTCCAGTTTTGCATTTGCCCCTCACATCCTACGAGAGATGACCAAGTATAGCTGGGCTGTCAGCGGGACAGTGACCTCTGAGCTGTGCCCAGAGAAGGACGTGCTGGGCCAACCAGAGCCTCGCCTTTCAGACTCGGGTTGGGAGGTGTGGAGAGAGGCAAGGAGGTAGAGTGGGCACAGTAGGTGGAAGTCTTCCCAGACAGGTGTGAAGGTAGAAAGAGGCCACAAAGGGCCATGAGCAAGTCAAGGGTAGTAGACTGAAGTTATAGGGAAGAGGGAATCATGGCAGTAAAAGAGCTAAGAGCCAAATCTGGTGGCAGAGGAAGGGGAAGTAACAAAATACCATGAGAGATGCAGGGACTCCGAGAGGGGCAACCAGGAGAGCTGCTGTGTGTGGGAGAGAAGACCAGGGCCTATCTCTGGGGGGCCAGGTGTGTAAAATTCATGGCATGCTGACAGCCACAGCCCAGCCCTCCTCCTGCTGGCTGGAGAGACTGTTCCTGGCCACCAAAAGGGGCTGATTTTCACAGGGGTCAGTGAGTTTCCCGAAAACAATAGTTGGATCGGGCTGCTGGCACCATAAAGGGAAAGGATGAGCCCATTTGAGAAATGCCTCATGAAACCAGGAGGACCATCCAGTGTTCAAATTACAGTGCAAACTGTTCTATGGGAGTCCATACACGGTGGGCGGCAGTCTTCAAATAGAGACAGAAGAAGGTGGGCCTAAGAAAATGACCAGAAGTCCCTGGTGCATCCCAGGCTTACTCTTTATTTTCCATTTTATTTTTTTGAGACAGTGTTTCACTCTGTCACCCAGGGTAGCATGCAGTGGCATCATCATAGCTCACTGCAGCCTCAAACTCTTGGGCTCAAGTGACCCTACTGCTTCAGCCTCCAGAGTGGTGGCACTATTGGCACACGCCACCACACCCAGCTAATTTTTTAATTTTTGTAGAGACAAAGTCTCACTATGTTGCCCAGGCTGGTCTTGAACTCCTGGCCTCAAGTGATCCTGCCATCTTGGCCTCCCAAAGTACTGGGATTACAGGTGTGAGCCGCCATGCCCAGCCCCAGGCTTATTCTTAATGAGCATTATAACCTTGTTATTTTTTAAAGGCACGTACAGCAATCCCAATGCGTGGTCATTTAATGATGGCCAAGGTATCCACCGAGAGAGGCAGGTGCAGAAAGGGACACCAAGCAGGCAGGAGATATCACAGGAACCATTTTCTTGGTTTTTTTTTTGTTTTGTTTTGAGACATAGTCTCACTCCCTTGCCTGGGCTAGAGTGAGTGCCGTGGCATCAGCCTAGCTCACAGCAACCTCAAACTCCTGGGCTCAAGCAATCCTTCTACCTCAGCCTCCTGAGTAACTGTGACTACAGGCATGTGCCACCATGCCCGGCTAATATTTTCTATATATTTTTAGTTGGCCAATTAATTTCTATTTTTAGTAGAGACGGGGTCTCGCTCTTGCTCAGGCTGGTTTCGAACTCCTGACCTTGAGCAATCCGCCCGCCTCGGCCTCCCAGAGTGCTAGGATTACAGGCGTGAGCCACC
>CAUYRT010006256.1:0-11935 GCA_963574885.1 Lepilemur ruficaudatus | reverse complement strand
TTTCTATATATTTTAGTTGTCCAATTAATTTCTTTCTATTTTAAGTAGAGACGGGGTCTCGCTCTTGCTCAGGCTGGTTTTGAACTCCTGACCTTGAGCAATCTGCCCGCCTCGGCCTCCCAGAGTGCTAGGATTACAGGCATGAGCCACCGTGCCCGGCCCACTGGGGTGAAATTATTGAGCTACCCACAAGCAGTAAACAATTTTTTCCTGAGAGGGTTATAACATTTACCAGAAGAGTATAAATGAGTATTCCGGTTTCACCACAACTTTGGGGTTAGATTTACCAAAATTGTTTTTATAAAGCAAAAAACAAAAACAAACTGATGATTTAGTAAGTCGAGGAGTAGCAAATGTTGCTTTAATTTGCATTTCTCCTATTACTAGAAAGGTTGAACTTATAAAACTTGTCACTGATTTTTATTTGTATTCTCTTTTGAGGCCGTTGTTCATTTATTTATTTAAAACACCAGCTCTTGTGTAGTAGAAAGCTCCAGGCGGGGAAGCAGGTGTCCTGGGATCCTCCTGTCCTTGTCTGGTTCTGTGACTGTCACGGGCAGGCCACTTCCATAATCACTTACTTCATTGTTTGACACAGTCCCAGCTCCAAAAGCACAGCACACGGGGGCCCAGGGCATCCCGGGGAGAGTCTGGAAGTGGTCCCTTGGGAGGGGGCAGGATAGGAGCAGTTTTCCCAAGTGGAATCTGCCAGCTTAAGCAGGTCTGGGATGGACACTCAGTTGTAGAGACTTTGTTGGGAAGGCCTGGTGGGAGGTTTCCACTTCCACCCAATGGGGTCTCCACTAGTTAAGGATTAGGCACCCTGCAGGGGGGACCCGCTGTGTAAGCTGGAGGGTCCTTCGGCCATTCTGAGCTCAGGGAAAGCAAATGGCCCATCTTTAATTAGAGCACCTAGGATTGCCTGCCTGTTTCTGAGCCTGGGCCTCCATGTCTGAAAAAAACAAAAATCAGGCAGAAGAAGGTTTGACCTATGTCCCTCCCAGTGGGTGCTCAATAAATATGTGTGGAGTGTAGAAAGAAGGGATCAAAGAGAGAACCTGGGGGATGGGGACCCATTGGAAGGGGAAACCATCCACCTGCAAAGGAGAATCTAATTAGAAGGAGGTGGGGGTCAGGGATTAGTGCAACCAAATGCTCTCTCCTGTCCATCAGTCCCTCAAACAGTCGGTCGGTCCATCCCTCCATCCATCCATCCATCCCTCCATACATCCATCCATCAATTTACCATCCACTCCCCTGATTGATCCATTTTACAGCAAATATTTATGAATGGGGATGGGCGGGTGATGGTTGCTTTTTTTTTTGAGACAGAGTCTCACTCTGTTGCCCAGGCTAGAGTGCCGTGGCATCAGCCTAGCTCACAGCAACCTCAAACTCCTGGGCTCAAGCAATCCTTCTGCCTCAGCCTCCCAAGTAGCTGGGACTACAGGCATGCGCCACCATGCCCGGGGCTAATTTTTTCTATATATTTTTAGTTGGCCAATTAATTTCTTTCTATTTTTAGTAGAGATGGGGTCTTGCTCTTGCTCAAGCTGGTTTCAAACTCCTGACCTTGAGTGACCCTCCCTCCTCTGCCTCTCAAAGAGCTAGGGTGAGCCACCACGCTGGCCGGTTGCTTTTTCTGGAGTCTCCTGTCTCCAGCTGTCCCTTCCAAGAATCTTCAGGGCATGGGAAAGGTCCTGGTTAATCACAGTGTCAGGAGCAGGAAACTGCTCGTATCTCACTCTTTCTTTGGGTGCGAGTGGGGGTGGGGGAGTTGGGACCCACTCGCGCCTCCCAGGAGGTCCCGTGAGTCCCCCTCCAGGGCTGGGAGCTGCCTCCCCTTCCCAGGTCGCGCTGGGGCGGCCAACTCCCTGGGCCAGGACCACTAGTCACATGTCAAATCCGGGGCGGGCCATTCGAATAACGAAAGGAGGTGTCTTAGTGTGGCCTGTCCTCAGTCATCTCTGCACGTGTCTGACCCCTTTTTCTCTTCTCCGCTAGTTGCCGCGTTCCTGGAAACCGTTCTAGTGGTCAGGGAGGAGTTAAGGCTGAACGCCTGGAGCAGGAGCAGCCACTTTTGAAGTGGCTTCGCCGCGTGCGCTCGGTGCGGGCGAGGTGGCGGCGGCCGCAGCGTGCCGGCGCCTGAGGTCCACCCGCGCGCGGCTCCGAGCCGCGGGCACCGCACGTGGGCGCGGCGCGCTCCCCGGGCTGCCCAGGTGGGCGCGGGCCGCGGGCCCAGCCCTGCCCCGGTCCCGGAATGCGCGCCCTTGACGCCGCGCTGGCGCTGGCGCTCCTGGGGGCGCTGCGAGCCTTCCCGCAGGTAAGCCGGCGACGGGAGCCCCGACAGGGCGCGGGGGCGCAGGCGAGAACCGGGACACTTGTCACCTATCCCCCGCCCAGCTGGTGTGAGGGGACGCATGACAAGCAGGGGGCACCGGAATATGCAAGTATCCGCAGGTGGGAGGTTGGGGGCGCCTCCTCCGCGCCCTCGCGGATCCCTGGGACTGATTCATTCATTCGGCGTTCATTGAAGCCAGGGCGCTGCGGGGCGCCAGAGGCCAGAGAGGTGCTGTTTGTCCGCCTGCCGGGGGGCCTGTGGGGGTCCCGGGCAGATCAGGTGAGGCCCGTGGGGGCTGTCGGAAGGCCAGGGCGGTCCTCCCTTGGCCAGGGGAGGTTGGTTTTCTGGGCTCTACCCGGCTGTGTGTGCTCACCCCACTGCTTGCCCTGGTCCCTAAGCTGGCCACTGGCTGAAGGGGCCGGGAGGGAGGGAGGAAGGGAGAACTGGGTGTGGGTGAGGAGCAGGGCTAAGGGGGGCTGGACCAGCAGCACTTCAGCTGCCCCCAGCCATGTCTGGCGGATGGATTGAGTGCGCTGGAGCTCGAGGTGGGCATTTGCCCCTGGAAAAAGGTCAGTAATGGGGTTGATGTCTGTGTGGGGATGGCTTTAGTAAAACTGAGCACTTACCAATGGCCCCACCAAGCTAGTCCCTAGGAGGAGAACTCAGATTAATCAGTGTGGTGTAGGCATCAGCGCCAAGCTCAGGGCTGCAGGGGAGGCAGAGGCTCTCGGCTAACCTAACACCCCGGTGGACCTCTGCATAGAACAATATAGATACAGAGGAAAGGAAGGAACAGCAGCTGTCTGCTGGGGGAGAAAGGTACAGCCCCCTCTTTAATCCTACGGAAAGATTAAGTCCTACTCATCTGAACCAGGCACGGGGAGGAGAGGGGTGCAGTGGGTTTCAGGCAGGAGAGGGATGATGGAGAAAAGGGAAAAGCAGATGCCCGCCCCCCATCTCCAGTGGGGCAGTGGGAGACATCCCCCCGGCAGAGTGCAGAGGGGTGCAAGGCCCTGTCGAAAGTCCCCTCCTAGCTCTACAAGCCTTCACCTGGAGGGAGGTAAGAATTTGAGGTGTCAAGGTCTCAGGGAGATAAAGGGAATGAAGGAATATTTGAAGAGCTGAGGGGGCTTTGCTGGGGTTTAGTGGCTGAAACTCATGTGCTTCCTCTCTGTAGAGTGAAACCCCTTTTTTAAATAAAAAATACTATATATTTAATTACACAAGGAATATATGAAAATATCCTCAAAGCAAAAACTGTAAATGCTACAGATGAAGCCAAGCCTTTTGACATTTCCTCATCCTGATTCCATGGAAGATGTAGCCATAATCACTGATTTGGTGTGTTTCCTTGGCAGACATTTATAAATGCATGCCCACTATATTGTTTTCGTAGAAATATGTAGGGTTTCCCATGTACTATACCCTACAGTACATAAACGATTCTTCATCTGGCTTTTACAGTGTCTCCAGTATGCTTTGGAGAGCTTTCTGTGATCGCACGTACAAACACTGCTTGTCTTTTCAAATGCTGTATGGTTTTCTACCGAATGGGGCGTTCCACTGTTTATTTATGTCCCTGATGGAGGGGTGCTAAGGTTTCCCCCACTATCTCTTATTTGTCTGTTTATTTGTTTGCTATCGCAATGTAACCCTGTATGAATGCTTTGGGGGAAAATGTGTTATTCTTTCCCAGGGAAGATACTGAGGTTACAGGGTGAAAATGCATTCATTAAAGATACCAATAAACTGCCTTCCAGGGTGGCTGGACAATTTACCCACATCCTAACCGACGTTTGATCTTATCGGAGGTTTTATCAATGTGAGCAGAGAAAAAGGGTTATATCCTTGTTGTCTTGCTTTGTTCTTTCTGTTTGTTTTTAATAGATTCAGAAGTGGTGGCTGTCTTAATTTGCATTCCCCTGTCTGGGTGGCCGAGTGTTTCTCTGGGCTCAGGCGCTGGGTCACTTCTAGGCTGGGATCAGGGTGTCGTGGGGGAGGGGCGCCTGCCCTGCCTGGCCTCCCTTGGGCCTCTCAAGCCTCCTTCCTTCTACCTCTGTTTTCCTCGGAGAGGTTTAGGAAGCTCATTATTAAAAAAACAAAACAAAACAAAAAACAAATCAAGGCTTGAATTTCCTTGAATTTTCAATCCTGTTTTCATCTCCATTCGATTCCCCCGCCCCTGTTATTTTGCAGCTGGTACCCTGAGGCAAGAATGCTTTCCTGCGGCGGTCATCTGAGAAAGTTAGCCTCCAGGCCTGGGATCCCTGCCTTCCCCAAGAGCGGTTTTGTAACATGACCCAGGATGACTCCGGTGCAAATCTGCAGGGAAGGGTTTATTCCCTACATTTCCATCCTTGTCATCTGGGCAGGTGCGGTGCGGTGGGGGTGGGGGAGGCCCAAGCCTCTCTGTGAACTCTGCAGACTTAGAATTCCCCCACATCATCTTCCTGGCCAGCACTAAGGCTACACCAGGCCTCCCTCCCACGTCCATGCCCCCAGTTCCAGCCAGATGTAGACGCCGCTACTCCTTAGCGCTCAGGCGGACTGCGAAAGGTCCTCAGGAATGAATCTTAGCTGGGGCGATAGGCAAACGCCACGTGGCTCTCCTCCTCCTTGGGGTTCTCACTTTAAAAGCTTAGCTAGTTACCTGTGTCGGCTGCTGGTGGAATTTCAGGTACTGGCCAGAGGGCAGGAGAGATTTTCTGGTTTTGTTTTGCAAAGGCGACTTCTCCTGGGCCGCTCAAATCCTGCAGGGAGGCCGAATTCCACCTTTCGCTCTGGGGTGAGGGGACCCTGCTGTGAAGGTGTGGAGGGAGGGGCTGGCCTGTCCTAATCCAGGCCTCCCCTTCCTGGGGCAGCAAGAGCACCGGGGTAGGGGGGCCACGTTACTCAGCCTGAGAGCAGCCAGTGCCGGAAGGAGGGGCGTTTACTGTAAGTTTCTGCTCCTGCTCCCACTCATACCTGCCCTAGACTTGTTTCTCGAGTAGATTGTGATTCATCCTTAGTTCATACGCGCCCTCCTTGCCCCTTCACCTCAGGACACTCAGCAGAAGAAAAATGGGGCGGAGGGGTGTTTGTGTCTGGACGGGGGAGCTGGGGTGGGGGTTGCCGCACAGTTGCTCTAGCCAGCTGGGGTCAGCTTGCCTGCCGTGCCCTGACCCTGCGGGTGGTCCATGGGGAATCATGGTCCCCATTTTCTAGAGGAGGATGGGAGGCGCAGCGGCAGGGGTGGTGGGCCTTGCCCACAGTCCCAGCACTGGTCCGGCCTAAGCCCCAGACCAGACGCACAGAATGTCGGAAAAGGCAGCTGTGGGCCACGCCAGTTCCTGCGCAGGGCATGTTGCGGTGGGGGTAGGAGACCTCATTCTGGAATCCACAGTTGAAAACCACTGGGCATTCTCAGTGGCCTTGCTGGTGAGGGGGGACTTTTTGTACACCGCTCAGTCCAGTTACTCACCCAGTGCCTGAGTCCTCCTGTGACATTCATCCAAGCATTCATTCATTCAGCAAATCTTAAATGAGCAGCTTCCCTGGGCCAGGCATGGGTCCCTGGACTTTCATTCCAGGCTGTCCCAGGTAATCATCCAGCCTCCGCTTGTATGCCTCCAGGGACAGGAGGCTCACTCCTTCCTGAGGCAGCCCATGATGTCCTGGATTAGCTCTGACGTTTAGGTCTTTATGATGTGCTGAAATCTGGTTCTGGAAGTGAGTCGTCTCTCTCTTCCTCAGACATGCCTGTCATCCATGTGACGACTCTGACCCTGGGTCCCCAAAGGCTCACAGCCAGTCACACCCTAGTCCTGAAACATTTATTCCTTATGTGGCATGGGCTCAAAGCCCCTCAGCAGCCTGCTTTTACCAATTCATTCATCCCACAAACATTTATCAGGCGCCTACTGTGTGCCAGGGAGTGCTCTGCAGGCTGCAGGGACACCCATGCACAGCCGGGCTGGGTCTCTGCCTCATGGGACTGACATTCTGCAGGGGGCACCAGACGGGGCCCTAATTGCAGTGTGAGAGGCGGGACAGGCAAGGCTACTTTATCTGGGGAAACAGGACAGCCTCCTGGAGGTGGTGATGCACACACCTCGTAGGCCAAGGCAAAGGCCCCAAGGAGCTTGGCAACCCAAAACAAGTTGTAGTTCATGATCAGCGTAGAATCCAACAGACTTTAATTTTAGGAGCCAGACGTAGCCTGTAGCCCCAGCTACCGTTTGCACGTCCTTGTTTATGGGAAGCCAGCAAGGAATCTCCTCAAACACCTGTGGGGCTGGTCCTTCGTGGACACGTAAGGCCTTTATCTTCCCTTTTACATAAAGAGTTGGGGAGATTTTTATTTCCTTTACAAGCTGGAGGAACAGGTAGAAGACCAGTGTGGTCGGAGTGGAGTGGGTGGGTGGGTGGGTGAGGAAGGGTTGGTGGGGAGAGGCTGTAGGGAAGTAGGTGGATGAGCTAGACCTTTGTGGATTGTGGCAAGAAGGTTTTTAGCAAGGAGAGTGACGTCACATGATACCTTAAAAGTTCCCTCTGTCTGCTGTGGGGGTGGGGGGATGGGGGCAGCAGCCCAGGCCACTGCAGTGGTCCCTGGGAGGGGTGAGTGGAGGGGGAGCATGCTTTGAAGCTGGGATCAACAGGACCTGTGGGCCGGGTGGGTGGGATTGCAGAGGGCAAGAGGGGATCGAGGGTCCTGTCTGCATTTGGGAGCTCAGCATCTGGTTGAATGGTGGTGTCGTTTTTGGATGTGGAAAAAAACGGGCAAGGGGCAGAGCAGGTGTTTTGGAGACATGCGCAAGTTCTGTTTTGCCCCTGTTCAAGTGCCAGGTGGGTGTCGGGCGTTGAATCGTGGAGCTCCCCAAGTCTGGGCCCCTGATGGGGGTCTCTGGTACCAGCGTCGACCGCAGAATCCCTGGTGCCGCCTGGGCCAGGGCCGAGGAGAGTCAACACTGCCCCTACTAGCGTCACTCGACTTGTATTAATGGAGCCCAAGACCCCATGTTTTTCTGGCCACCATTTTATCCTGTTGATTCAGTCCAACCCAGGGATAGGTTCTTTCATTCATTCTGGTTCCATTTTATGTTAGTTTCCTCTTGCTGCTGTAACAAATTATCACAAATTTGGTGGCTTAGAACTGTCAGGAACCTGGCCGCTGCCTGTCGCTCACATCACCGCATAAGCTCCCCGTCAGATCAGCGGGGCATCAGATTCTCATGGGAGAGTGAGCCCTACTGTAAACTGCGCATGCAGGGACCTAGGTCGCGGCTCCTTGTGACAATCTAATGCCTGGTCTGAGGTGGAGCTGAGGCAGTGATGCTAGTGCTGGGGAGCGGCTGCAAATACAGGTTGTCATTAGCAGAGAGGTTTGACTGCACAATAAATGTGATGCACTTGAATCATCCCGAAACCATCCCCCCTGACCGCTGCCTCGGTCCATGGAAAAATTGTCTTCCATGAAACCAGTCCCTGGTGCCAGAAAGGCTGGAGACCGCTTGCTTAGAACAACACGAGTGTATCATCTCATAGCTCTGCAGGGCAGAAATGTAACAGGCGTCGGCAGGGCTGTGCTCCTTCTGGGCGCTCCACGGCAGAACGTGTTTCCTCGCCTCTTCCAGCTTCTAGGGGCTGCCTGTGTTCGCGGCCTACGGCCGCGCCTCCCTCTGAACTCTGCTTTCGTCCTCACATCTCTTCTCTCCGACCCTGGCCCCACTGTCCCCCTCTCATAAAGACCCTTGTGATGACATCGGCCCACACAGATAAACCAGGATAAGCACCTTCTTGCAAGATGCTAAACTTAGTCACATCAGCAAAGTCCCTTCTGCCAGGGAAGGTAACACACAGGTTCCAGGGATTAGGACGTGGCCATTACTCTACTGACCACACGTGGCATTGGGCCGAATCTGGCCCGTGACCTCAGTCAGAGTCCTTTTTCGGGAGTCAGTAGAGCATCCGGTCGAAGGATAGACTTTTTAGTCAGCCTGCCAAGTTTAGTCCCTGCTTCTGACACTTACTAGATAGTGACCTCCAACAAGTTAAGTCACCTCTCTGTGCCTCGGTTTCCCCATTCTTGAAATGGGCTAATAACAGTAGCTACATTGTGCTTTTCAAAGGCTTACATGAGTTAATATGTGCAAGTGCTGAGAATAGCTCCAAACACACAGTGAGTGCTGTGTAAAGGTGAGCCATTATTATGTGCCTGTGGTATGCTATGCATTGTGGATGCAGAGATGAAGATGAACCACTTAGTCCTTGCACTCGAGGGGTGGCATTGTGGGAAGATGAGACAGGACAGGTGACCAGTACTGTGGGGGGACTGTCCCATGCCTGCAGGAGACCAGAGGGCTGTCCTCGCCTCAGCCTGGGTCAGTGGGGCTCCAGGGCGACAAGGCTTTATGCCACAGAGGGTGCTGATGTCCTAACCAGCTTTGCCAAGGGCTCTGGAGAGAGCAGAAGGTCAGAGGTCAAGCAGTGTGGCAGCCAGGTGTTTGGGGCAGGCCTGGGGCTTGCTTTTAAAGCCCCAGCCAGCAGGTTCTCTGGGGTTCTCTGGGTCCTCCATGGGGCTGAGAACTCCTGGAGGCACTACCCACAGCTTCATGTCATCAATCAACATCTCTAGTGGCCTGTTGCCGGCCAGGTATGGCTCCTGCACTTGGGGCATGCATAGCCCAGCGTGGCCTCTGCAGGGTCTTCTGAGATGGTTCCAACGTCCAAGACCATCAGACTTGTAACCAAACCTTCCCCTTCCCGCCCGGGACATGCGCTTTTCCGCCACTGCGTCGGATGAGGGAAGCCAGGGCCGCAGTGGCAAAGCCAAGAGCTCTTTCTGTGCAAACACCCCTGGCCCTTCCCTTCCAGGTTGGGGACAGGTGGGCTGAGGCTGGTGCAGGAATCCACGACACCCCAGGAGGGTTAGAAAGCCGAAATACTCCTGGGAGCGGATTAAATTTCCCTTTGCAGCTGCCGTGGTCCTGTGGCGGCTGTTGCTGCTGGGAATGCTATTTTAGAGCCGGGGTAGTTCTTACCACATCTGAGGCATAGCTGAAGCTTCTTGCAAACTTCATCTCAAGCAAGGCGTTCACCTGTTCCTGGGGCTCCTTCCAGCTGTGGGCTTCAGGGCCCGAACTCTTGGGCACTTTCTGTGTCTGTCTTTGGGTTCTATCCCCAGCCCTGGGGCCAGGTTCTCCCTCAGCCGTTGGGGGGAGCTCGACTCGGCACCTGCTTAGAGGTGTGACAACAGTGAAGGGTGCTGCCTGTGGCCAGGGACAGACTGCGGATACCTGTGGGTGTGCTTAAGGTGGGGGGAGGAGGGCTTCAATTTCAGGTGGTCTCTTGGTGTGGAGCTCAGGTGAGCACTCAGGGCGAAGAGAGGGGTTCCGAGTCCCCCAGAATTAGGAGATGACTAAGTTCAGCATGTTGTGTATTGTCTAGTGGTTACTTAACAGCAAGGGTGCGCTCAGCAGAATATCTGTCCTCTAAAATAGCCCACATGCAAACCCCTGGAGTCCAGGGCTGTGGATCTGGAGGGGCGAGGTCACATTGAGTCCTTAGAAGCAGAGAACCCTTCCTGGCTGTGTCAGAGAGAGAGGACACAGAAGAAGGATGTGATGTGAGAAGAACTCAGCGCACCATTGCCGGCTTGGCAGACGGAGGAAGGGGCCGGGAACCAGGGAATGCAGCAGCCTCTAGAGGCTGGGAACAACCCTTGGTTGGCAATCAGCAAAGAGCAGGACCTCAGTCCTGCAACCACAAGAAACTAAATTCTGCCAACAAGCTTAGTGAGCCGGGAAACGGATTCTCTCCTAGAGCCTCCAGGAAGGACACAGCACTTGACCTGGATGGGCTGATCAGAGAGGGTTCCCTGAGGAGGTGGCACTCCTGAGTGAGGTCCCAAGGATGAGTTGGGATGCACTGGACGAGGGGCATGGGGTGCCTAGGGGGACAGCGTGTGCAAGGCTGCTGGAGGGAGTGGGGTGCCAGTGGGGACCAGGGAGGAGGCTGGTGGGAGAGGGCACCCAGGGATTCATGGGCAGGTGAGGAGGGCAGGGCCAGCTGGGGCAAGGCCTCTCGGGCCACTGCCGAGATGTTGGGCTTTATTCATGTTTGGGTTGGAAGCCATCTGAGTGTCTTCAACAGGGTGGAGGTGAGGAAAGATCTATGTTTTCCAAAGGTCCCTCTGGCGTTAGTACTTAGTGGTATGGGGGTGGGGTGGGTGAGATCCTCAGGCAGCCACTGTCACTTCCAGATGGTAGGGAGGTGAGAAGAACTGGAAGATTTGGGGGTAAAACTGCAGGTTAAACAGAAACATTGACAGGTTGGGAGCCAGGGAGAAGGAAGCATTTTAAAAGGCAGTCTCATGGCGAATGGGGAGGGGGTCTCAGAGCCCTGGACTCAGCGCTCCCCAGCACCCCCGCCAGCAGCAGAGCCTGGTGGAGGAGAATGTGTGCAAGACAACCGCAGAGCTAAATCCTGGCTCTAACACTGCCCAGCTGTGTGACGTTAGGCACATTTCTTGGTTGACAGTTGTTGCGCTGTTAGAATTCCTTTCCTTGTCAGAAGCAAACATTTACACTTCTTTCCTTTGGCTTGGCTTCTGTTAGATGATATCTCTCAAACTTCCTGGGGATGCCAGATTCCAATTAGGTAGGTCTGGGATTCTGCATTTTGAGCAAGTCCCCAGGTGGTGCCCATGCTTGGAGTGATCAGGTGTCAGAGGTGGAGAGCCTGGGGGGGGGAGGGGGGAGGAGGGGAAGACACTGACCTCCCAACCCCCAGCTCTGCCCAGCCCTGGCCCCTTTGGGGATTTTGCACTTGATCTGACTGCCCCAACCCTCCCCCAGACTCTCACCTCCCACAGGTGTGGCCCAGCTGAGACCAGGTGGGAGGTGGGGCTTTTTGAAAGTGAACGTTACCGGGTTTTATAGGGAAAACCAAACCAACCTGAAAATAGACAGGCCTAGACGTGGTGAGGTTTCAGGCCACTCTCTCTTTATCTTGATGCCACTAGGGTCGGGCGACGGGTCTCTGGTTGCACAGCTCGTTACCCTGTGGACACCTTGCTTTGCCTTGAACCTGTCGGGGAACCCCACCCAAAAGCCCCCCACTCCAGGCCTTGGGCTTCCCCCTCCCACTCTTCCCTTTCTGACCCCTCCCTTCCCTCCCAGCAGGCACCGGCATAGTCCCAGCTCCCCCCTCTCCCTCTTCCCCGCGGGCAGCAGGAGCTGATGGGCCCTGTCTGGGCGGGAAGCTGCAGGTACAGTGGGCCTCAAAATTCGAAGGCTGGACTTCTCCGGGCTGCCGCTTCTCTGCAGGAGCTGGGATGGGTGAAAGGCCAGTGAGCCGGAAGTGAGGGGTAACAGCGGGGAGCAGATGGGGGAGATGCCAGAGGGAGGGTGATGAGTGGGCTGGGGGCAAGGGATGTCTGGGCATGAGACTGGGTGGCACAGACAGTGCTGTGAGGGCCAGCTTGGGGCCCGCAGCCTGCCTGCCTCTTCTCTCTCTCTCTCTCTCTCTCTCTTTCTCTCTCTCTCTCTCTCTCTCTCTCTCTCTCTCTCTCTCTCTCTCTCTCTCTCTCTGTTGTGGGGTGTGAGCGAGCGGGGG
>CAUYRT010006255.1:0-23793 GCA_963574885.1 Lepilemur ruficaudatus | reverse complement strand
CTCAAATCTAGTGTTCATGTTCACATTCTCTTCCTCTGTCTTCCCTGCCTCACCTGAGTCATTGTTTGAATGTGGTATTGTGAAGATATTCACTACAGTGTTTTTTTTCTTCTTTTTTTGAGACAGGGCCTCACTCTGTTGCCTGGGTTAGAGTGCTGTGGCATCAGCCTAGCTCACAGCAACTTCAAACTCCTTGGCTCAAGCAATCCATCTGCCTCAGCTTCCCGAGTAGCTGGGACTACAGGTATGCGCCACCATTCCTGGCTAATTTTTTCTATATATTTTTAGTTGGCCAATTAATTTCTTTCTATTTTTAGTAGAGATGGGGTCTCGCTCTTGCTCAGGCTGGTTTCAAACTCCTGACCTTGAGCGATCCGCCTGCCTTGGCCTCCCAGAGTGCTAGGATTACAGATGTGAGCCACTGCGTCTGACCACTACAGTGGTTTTAAAAATTGTTATTGACTTATGTTTGCATAACACTCTTGATTATAAAGAAAAGAAAATATTTGAGGAGTTGATAGGAGTTGATGTTTCAGCAGAAAATGAATTTAAATGTCCAGCAATACGGGAGTAAGAAATTCACTCAATGAAATATTATATAGTGGTTAAAATGCTGGCTGTGAAAACTCTAAGGGTAAGTAAATAACTTCATGTGGTAAAAAAAGATGTAAATTATTTGTGGAGCATGGTTTCAATTGTCTGTAAAAGCATGAAAAATAGACTCAATGGAAACATACCAAAATATCTTGGGGTGGTATAATAATGTTTCATTTCTTTTCCTTCTGTTTTTCAAATACTCAAATTGACTGTTTTAACAATCAAGCAGTTGTCTGAAGAGCAAACTAACATTTTTGAACAAAATCTGTTAAGCTCATCTTTGTTAAGAATTATATGTAATAGAGCAACAAAATCCAGTATTGGTGTGTGGTGTTATGTAAAAATAGAGCACAGTCAGGTGGGTTGACCCCTAGTAACCTCATAGGTCAACAGACCACATGTTCACTTGCAGGAAACATGCATGCTTCTAGAGGTTCCTATCATTTCATCCTTTACATTTTATTTATCTCCAATGGCTTTCCCAGTTTTAAATGAAGAATCAGATACATATTGAGTGAGAAGAAAGATTTTGGAGGTGTTACACTTGATATTCTTAAAGAAGTGTATTGTAGAATGAACATATCCCACTTTTAAATCATCTATATTAGAATCAAGTATTTTAAGGTACTATGAGCTTCATCCAGATGCTTTGAACAGATTGCTTTCAGTTCTTTAGTATTTAACATAGCAAATTATTTAAAGTTCTACCAAATTAATTGTACTTTTACTCTGAATAAGGCTACATATCAAACCTAAAGGACTGATTTCTAACCTCTGACTTGGGTAATCTTTGTAATGTTTCTCTTATAAATGATTTCACTGTAAATAGCCATCTGCCTGGCTTTTCAATCCAGAGTTCTTTATTGTTTGAATGACTTTCCATTTCTCCTGTGAGAAATATGACTATGCTCCTTAATTTTGTCAATGACCATTTACTTCCTGGAGTTTTCTGTGCTTTAGATTTAGGAAGCTCCTTCTCTAATCTTAAAAATTTGCTATCTATATTTGTTAGTCTCCTACAGACCTTTTGTGTCTATTAAAATCTCATTGACTCTTTTTATTTCATAATTATGCTCCCAGTATTCTTATTTCTGTTTCCTCACTGGCTGGATATTTCAGCTCTTATGTACCTGACCGCATGCCAGATATTTTTCTATGTATCTCTCTTTCCTCCTCCTTTATTACCATCACAAATTTTGGTCTAATTTAGGGATTCTGAAACCCAGTGCACATTAAAATCACCTGGAGAGAGCTTACAAAACAAACTGTTGCCTGGGACTCATCCAAAATATATTTAATCTGCAGTGAGGCTTAAGCACTGGTAAATTCAAAAGCTCTCTCATGTGGACTGGAGCTGGTGTAGGAGTGAGAAGGGATTCTAGGGCTCAATTCTAGCCGTGATGGAGAATCACTGCTGCTTATTGCTTCCAGTCCAACCTGGTTTACCCTAAAATTTATCACACAAGGTTCATAGGAAACCTTGGGGTAAAAAAAAAAAAATAAAAAATGTCTGATCTTCGTAAAATCTATAACAACATGAGATATTAGAACTGTGATTTATGATAGCATTAAGGATTTTAGTCAAAATGGTAATGTGGCAATTGCGGGATATATATCAGATATATAGATTAAACTTTGTTTTATGTTATATGAATATGGCACAGAGCACATGATACCTAATTATAGAATTTGTAAGGGCTGAATGTCAAAAAAATACTTTTAAATTTTCTTATAAGGTAGTATAAAATTATAATAAATTATCTTGTATATTTACAAACAAATGTGAGATAGGAGTTTTTGGACTAGATGCTACAAAGTGGTTGGGAATGAATTAAAAGCCAGGACAATTCTCTCTTTATCCTCCTAAGCCTAAATGGAGTCTTCAATCTGCTTTGTCAAAGAAACCATTTCCTGAGTAATCTTTCCCTTCAGTGTCTTGCTTGGAAGTTCTTTGCCTGCATCTGCATTTTACATGTAAGTGATTGATTAAGCAAAGATGGAAAAGAAGCACATTTTAAGGATATTCCACCCCAGACAGAAATGAAGTTCTATGTTTTTTTAAAATTCAGAAAGAAGACCTGGAAATAGGAGTTACATTCAAATATCACAAGGTTAAGCATTAGTTTCTCTTAGGAATAATCCTGCTCTCTAGAAAGAAGTGTGAAATAACAGAAAATCACAAATCACTAGGTATAAATATTGGGATACAAATTATGCAAAGCCTTACTACTAAATAAAAAGAAACAATATAGACATGTAGGCAACTTCATTAATTGCCCTTTTTGTTGTTGTTGTTGATCCTTTTTAGGTTAACAACACGGACTGTGCTAGTGGTTTGAAACTCAGATAGCAAACGGCACATTTCAATTACTCCCTGAGATTTTTAGCTTAGTAAATCTGGGACAGGAGAGTAGGGCTTAAAAAAATAAATAAAGACAACTTCTCCAGGTGATTTTAATGTACAACAAAGTTTGCAAACAATAGGGCACATGCGGTATAATATTAGAAATAATATTAAATATTTGTGTCTTAAGTTCACACTGTAAAATATCTAGGATTTTTCTTACATGCATTTTATAATTCCAGTAGTGTTTTTTAGTACCTGTTAGAAGCTGATTTATTTTATAGTGTATCTTTTGTGATGTTTTAAAATAATCACACAGGTGAAATAACATTTGTCTAGGCCGTGAAGATGACATTTTATTCTTAAAATAACCTAATTAGGATGCATTATAATCACCATTTTCCATTTAGGTAACTTGCCTAAGGTCACCCAATTACTATGAGAATTAGAAGTCTGGTGGTGCCTAAAGTCAATTTGTAACAACTTTAAACCAATATTTATACTAACAAACTGACTATGCCTTATATTACAAGTTGAACACTGAAAGCAATATTGAGCATTTGCATTCTTATTGTTCTATAAGCACTTTAAATTCAATATGTTCACATCTAAATTCATACAATATATCCATATCCCTGCTTTTCTTACTGAATTCACTCTATTCCATATAGATATTGGTTAATGACATCTACACCAATCAACATGTCTAAACTAAAAACCTAAGAATCATTTTCAGCTTCATATTCTCCCTTAACACCTCTCTCCCAATATCAAATAAAACATCAGAACCTGCTATTTATGGCTAACAAATACATTTTGATCATCTTTGACTCTTACTCATCACTGTCTTTGCTTTTTTTCCAGTGTTTAAATTCCAAGAACCATGCTTTTGATTTTTTCTCCTACTACAGTACAATTTATTTTATTTATTTGGTAAGCCTCGTAGGATTGTGAGAATTAAAGAGTTAATATACATACTGGGCTAAGGATGAGTCCATAGTAAGCACTTAATAAATGTTAGCTATTACTATTCTCTGTTAAAGGAATTTCGTATAAATGCAAGCAGCTGAAGGATGTGCAAAGAGGAAGTTTTCTTCATTGCCTATGAGAGTACACTGTATAAGGAAGCTGAACCTTTTGTGCTCTTTTCCTCCAGTCAGGGCTACAGTAATTGGAGGCTTGATTCTATGAAGTGCTGAGCTCTTGCAGATGTTCCCTGTCACCTCTGACTTCTTATCAATACTGCCCCATAACACTGAGCCTTCATTCTGTCCCAGTATATAAGCCTGCCCCCCACCTCCTTGACTTTCCAGCCCACCCATTTTCATTCCCCACCTATATATGGATCAAGACATCATTTCCCCCTTCCCTTATCTTTAAATTGCCTTTTATATCTGGGGCTATTATCCTTTATTTGGAAATCCAGAAGGTATTTCAATGGCCCTTGTTCCCTTCTTATATTTCAGAACTGACCCTAGATTATTCTCACTCTACCCTACAATAGGAATGGTGAAATGTCCTCATGCTAATTGATTTTTACAGGTGACTGTGTACGACATAGAAGTAGAGATCATATCATCATCATCATCAAAGTCAATATGTATTAAGCACTTACTAAATGTTCAACAATATTCTTAGCACTTGCTGAAAAATACCTCACTTAAACTTTACAGGAATATTAAAAGACAGGCAGGCTTATTGGCTCATTTCATAGCTCAAGAAACTGAAGCTCAACAATGATACTTTGTCTAAAGCCACAGATAGAAAATGATGGAATAGTTGAGAAACGAGCACAGAAGTAGAAAATACCAAGATCTATTTGAGCTTGACGAGGATCATCAGTGGAGAGCAGTGGTCACAGATTCAAATGAATGAGCCAGTGTGGAAGACAGTATTTTAGCCTTAGCTAGATGATAATAAAACGAAGGGCATGGATGTGACTTTTGACCTCAATGATCCAGAGATAATAAGGTCAGTAGTGGATAGTAGTGAGTATGGTGAATTGGTTAGTACATGCACCATGTAGGTTGGGCTGTAGCAACATAATTTTACTTTAAAAAGCAGGATTTAGTGTAGCAACATATTCTAATTTTTTAAAAGAATGTCAGAAGTTCAGAAGCTCTTTGAAATAAACAAATTTTAAAAATAGGCAACTTATGCAAACATTTAAAATCACTGAAGATTAAAACTACAGGGATACATAAAGTACAAACATAAGTTGGCCTGACTCACTCACTTGTTGGCCAATAACTTCCAGTTCAGAGAGAAATATAAAAGGCAGAATGGGCCCTTTTTTGTTTGATGTGAATCCTTAGAAATTGATTTTCGAATTAATTTTATTTATCTGTAGGAGCCACTTGTTGGTTATTTTTGCTTGTGTTTTAATTTGTGTGAGCCTATCACTGATAGAAGACATGAAAAAAAGGACACATACAAAAAGAGATTAAGAAGATGGTGTCATCAGGATTGGGGTACTAATGGATGATTAGAGTGAAGATTGAACAGTGGCTATTATTCATTCATACGTCCGTTCAACAGATTTTTGTAGAGAACCTGCAACATTTTGTGCAAGAAAAGGATGTTTTAGGCTTAATCCCCATCCTCAAGGGGCGTAAAGTTTAGTAGCTGAACTCTTAGTATGAATGGTATTTTTCTAATATGTTGCTTACAGGGTTTCTCTATTAGCTCTAAAGCCAGATCATCTGTATTTAACTCATAAAAAGTATGACTATATCTGATATTTCATCAGTACTCCCCTTCATGCTCAGTACAGTATTAATCACACATAAGCACTTGGTAAATTCTTGCTCAATATTTTGAATATATATTGTCTTCAGGAGCCTTGGATTTGCAATGTGAGGCTTCCAAAAGATACAAAAGGAATTGAAATTGAAATATACTATAAAGAGCCTGGACCTTGAATTTTGTTAGCTTGGAACTTAGAGTAAAGTTTCTCCACTCTGAAATTAGGTTACTCATCTGTAACGTGGGTAAATTAATTATGTGAAGTTCTATGAAAATGGATCTGTGAATGTATTATTTACATTACTTGATATGCAAAAGTAAATGGCCCTTAAACTTGGTCTCTGCTAATTTAAAATCTATGTGTATTTAATACATCTGACTATTCATTGATGAAAGGTACCAATCACAGAACAGACTTTGACTAAAAATGAGCTAACTTTGTGAGCTGGGGTTGGATAGCATTTGATCTTATGCTTATTTATTAGTGTAATCTCAGTATTAACCTGCATCTAAGGTTATGCATTATGTACTCAGTGGCTTCAGTGTGGAAAGTGATTCTTCAGACACCATTTCTGGCTTTTGGTGAAGGAAATCAACCTTAAACAAATGCATTTTTGAAAATGTATTTTGAATGAACCTGTTAATAGGGAGGTTGAAAAGTTGTGTGCAATTGTGTAAAGCAAAGTGAATGGAAATATTGTATCCTTTTAGAAGGCATTTGTCAGACATTAAGGTTAGGAAATAAAACTGACATGATGAAGGTTGGAAAAATATAACAGAATGGATTTCCAAATAGCTGGCTGCAGTTGCTTATTGTTCTTATCCAAATCAGAGGTAGCAGGCCAAATTTTTTAAATGATATTACATATTTTTTTTTTTCATTTGAGTTGGGCACTTTGTCAAAATTTAAGGTTTAAATGAATCAAGCTGAGCACATGATTTACATGTAAGTATGTTTGCACACATGATATGTTTTCAAACATTTAATTTCATGTTTTTAAGAAATAGGGTTGTAGTCTGGGATGCTCTAATAAAATGAAACAAATGTATGTTCATTATTAATAAAAAGGGTTAAAATACAGCTACTTATAAGAAGAAAAAGTAAAAGAAGATATGCTTAATTGTGCCTGATAAATTTTTAAGTCCATTGATCCATTGGTATATAAGAAATTTAAAAATTATTAACGAAAGGATGTATGAGGACAATTGTCTGTTTACACATACGCTAGCGAGGCAGGTTTGCAAGTTTAGGTAGACCTCATTTATTTTTATTTTAAATATTTAATTTCTATATTTAGGAATTGTATCAGTTCCATAAAAGTGGATGTTGAATTCAGCAATCATACATGATTTAAGTAAAATTTATAAGGAAGAAAATAATTTTCATAATTTTAAAACCATATTTTTATTAGAAAGAAAATGTCTTAGTACTTATTTACTTTTCAAGAGGTACTACTGTAAGTCAGAGTGATAAAAAGAAACAAGGTTCTATAAAAAGCATTAAAGGAGGATCAATTCTCTGCTAGAACATCTTGGATGCTGAGTAGTTCACTATGTCAATAACAACATAACCACATCTCAAAGGATTTTCTTTTGTTATCATGATCCACAAATCTAAGTGAAAGGCTTACATAGAGACAGAAAACATGCCTGCTGCGTTTCTGTATTACCAATCTCTGAGCTCTATAAATGGTTTTTACTCTAATTACTACAGAACAATAGGCAGTGTTGGGTTTAAGTTTAACTTCTACAAGTGTGCTTTCCTTTGTTATTTTGACCCTAAAATGCCCAACATGCCTTGTGGACATAGATTTGGGAGAATAAGGACTTTACAATAACCGATTTCACAGCATTTGCAAAGAGGAAAATGCTATTTATATATTTCCTCTTATATTTTACATATTTTGGTAGATTTAGTGGTATAAGTGTTTTGTGTTATGTGGATGAATGGTACAGTGGTGAAGACAGAGCTTTTAGTGTACCTGTCATCTGAATAGTATACATTGTACCTGATAGGTAATTTTTGATCCCTCACTCCTGCAACTGTCCCCTTCTTAGTTTCCACTGTCCATTATACCATTTTATATGACCATGTATACCTATCATTTAGCTCCCACTTTTAAGTGAGAACATGTGGTATTTGTTTTTCTATTCCTGGGATACTTCACTTAGGATTATGGTTTTAAATTTTATTCAAGTTGGCACAAAAGACATTATTTCATTTCTTTTTAGGGATGAATAACATTCTATGAGTGATGTGTATGTGTGTGTGTGTGTGACATTTTCTTAATTCGTTCATCATTGATGGGTTCCTAGGTTGATTCCATATCTTTGCAATTGTGAATTGTGCTGTGATAGACATACGAGTGCAGGTGTCTTTTTGATATAATGACTTATTTTCTCTTGGGTAGATACCCAGTAGTGGGATTGCTGGATTGAATGGTACATCTACTTTTAGTTCTTTGAGAAATCTCCATATTGTTTTCCACTGAAGTTGTACTAATTTACATTCCTAGCAACAGTGTATAAGCATTCCCCTTTTACCACATCCGTGCCAACATCGGTTGTTTTTTAACTTTTTAATAATACGCATTCTGACAGAGTAAGGTGGTATCTCATTGTGGTTTTAATTTGCATTTCACTGATGATGAGTTATGTCAAGCATTTTTTTCATGTTTCTTGGCCATTTGTATATTGTGAAAAATGTCTGTTCATGTCTTTTGCTCACTTTTTAATGGGGTAATTTGTTTTTTCTTGCTGGTTTGTGTGAGTTTCTTATAGATTCTGGATATTAGTCCTTTGTTGAATGTATAGTTTGCAAATATTTTCTTCCATTCTATAGGTTGTCTAGTTACTCTGTTGATTATTTCTTTTACTGTACTTCTGCTGTGCTTCTAAAATTAAACATTTTAGTTTAATTAAATTCCATTTATTTATTTTTGTTGTTGCTGTATTTACTTTTGGGGACTTAGTCACAAAGTCTTTGTGTAGGTCACTGTCCAGAAGCATTTTTCCTAAGTTTTCTTCTAGAATTTTTATGGTTTCAGGTTCTACATTTAAGTCTCTAATCCATATTTAGTTAATTTTTGTATTTGGTGAGAGATGGGGATCAAGTTTCTTTCTTCTACATATGGCTATCCAATTTTCCCAGCACCATTTGTTGAACAGGGCATCCTTTTCCCAGTGTGTGTTTTTGTTTGCTTTGTTAAAGATCAGTTGGTTGTAGGCATATGGTTTTATTTCTGGGTTCTTTATTCTGTTCCATTGGTCTATATGTTTGCTTTTATACCAGCATCATGCTGTTTGGGTTACTATAGCCTTGTAATATACTTTGAAGTCAGGTAATGTGATGCCTACAGATTTGTTCAGGACTTTTTTGGCTATTCGGGTTCTCTTTTGATTTCATATGAAAATTTAGGATATTTTTTTCTAATTCTAGGAAAAATGAGATTGGTATTTGATGGGAATTGCCTTGAATCTGTAAATCACTTTGGGTAGTATGGATATTTTAACAATATTGATTCTTCCAGTCCATGAGCATGAGATATTTTTATATTTGTTTGTGTCATCTATGATTTTTTCATCAGTTTTGTAGTTGTCCTTGTAGAGATCTTTCATCTCCTTAGTTAAGTATATTCCTAGGTATTTTTTTTCAGCTATTTTAAATGGTAATGAATTCTTGATTTAATTTTCAGCTTGGTTCTTATTAGTTTATAGAAATGCTACTGATTTGTATACCTTAATTTTTTAACCTGAAAGTTTACTGAATTTATCAGTTCTATGAATCTTTTGGAAGAGTGTTTGTTGTTCTCTAGATATAAGATCATATCATCAGCAGAGATAGTTTTAATTCCTCTTTTCTGATTTGGATGCCCTTTTTTCTTATTTTCATACACATTCTTCCATTTTAGTTTATATAACACAGATTATTCTTTTTCATAGATCATCATGTTTCATGGAATGGTTGTATCAAAATTGATTAAATTGCTCCTATATTGATAGGTATTTAGGTAGCTTGTAATGCTATAATGGACATCCTTGATCATATTTCATTTTGTAGCCTTTGTGAGATATATGGACTTGCTCATCAAAAATATATGAATAGATAAAAAGTTTACAGGTACATCAAATTGATCTTGAAAATCTTTGTACTAATTTATATTCATTAGTCTTGCTTGAGAATAGCATCTTCCCCACATTCTTATTATTAATAATACTGATATAAATCATTTTATGTTTTGCCAATCTTATAAGCTACCAATGCTATATCATTGTTTTTGTTTGAATATTTATACTCACTATGGATTTTGTCAATTTATGTCCATTCTCCAGAGTCATTTCAATTCATTTCATAAGAATCTTCCTTTCTATAATTTAATCTAATTTTCTCTTTATTTATACTTTTCTTATTTATTTATATGGGCTCTTTTTATATGGGAGACATAGACTTTTGTATATTTTTATAATTTTACCCTATCAGTCATTTTGTTTGTTGTCACTTACCTTGATTTGTTTGTACATTTGGTAAGTTCATCATCTTTAAGAGTTACAGCTAGTGTAGCAACAAAATCCGTTATTTTTGTGTAGTGTTGTTTAAGTAAAAAAGGGGCACAATCAGGTGTTTTAACCCCTGGTACAGAACATTTAAACTCTCATGTCACCAGACCACATGTTCATTTTCAGGAAACATGTTCTCACTGAAGTTATATATTTATATACATATATTTGGTAATTTTTTAAATGGTTTTATCATAATAAATGAAACCTTCCACATTTCTGGATGATGGAAACCAACTTTCCAGTTCACCTTCAAGTACTTTTATAATTTTACATATTTACATTTTGATGTTCAATACATTTGTGTTTGTGTATATGAAATTTATTTAAATAAATACCCATTGACTCTGTTCCATTTATTGAAAAGCCTATTTATTAATGTTTGTATGTATACATATATATAAACATACATATAAAACGTATGTTATAGAAGAATAATTTCTTGGTCTGGTTTCTGGGCTCTGTTCTTTTCATCTTTTTTCTTTCTTTATAAAGATTATTTACCTAGACCATATTGCTTCAGTTTTTATATATGCTATTTATAAGATATATCAATATAGTTTGTTTCAAATCATAGCAACTGCATTTAAATGATTTAAACAATGATACAGAGATTGCCTGAAGATGGTTTGAGTAAGTGGGAACTGTCCCAATTTCTCAGCAATTATTTTAACTTTACACTCTTGTTTGTGTTGAGTTCTTTATAGACTCACTTCCCTTTCAGTAGCCTGATAGCTTTCACCCTTGGACCCCTGTCACAAAACTAAACACCAAAACATACCAATAGCAACATCACAACACAATGCTGATTTGCTTGGTGCCAATGCAGTCACAGTCAAACCATATGGATGCCTCACTGTGTAGTGGGGGAATAGATACAATGACCAAATAATAGAGAAAAAAATTGTCTAAAGAAGTGACCACGATATCTATAATAGTGTATCTTTGATAGCTTTTAGAGCATGAGTTCTTTTATTTTTGCTATTTAATATTTTCATTTAGAAAATCTTTATGCTTTCCTGTAAATTTTGTTTGAACTTGTGAAAAATCCTTTTAAATAACTTTGTAAAACTGAGATAGTAATTATAGTAATTAAATGAAAAGATCCAGACACTGGAATTATAATTTTGCTGAAATATATTTCAAGATTCCTACACACTACTACATTAACTAACTCTTACAAGAATCATTAGGGAAGTAAATAAATATTCCATGAATTTCTAAAATGTATAGTTTAACTAGCTTTTAATATTGTTCTCTTTGTGGTGTCTAATAAGAAAAGCAACAATTGTAAGTGATTGAGAATTGTTGATGTGGTTGTTTTTTATTAACAAAGTTCCTATGAGGCTTTTGATACTTGTTTCATTCTGAAGCTTTAGAAAATTATAAAAAGTAGTAAGAATGACAGAATTTCATATACAGTTAAAATTGTATATGATTTGACTATGAGATTTTAAATTATATATATGCACATGTGTTTATTTTGTACAAATTGATTATTTATTACTTTGATATGTACTACAGAGCTAAAGGGATCTATAGATATTAACAATACCCTTAAAGTTTGCCTCATATATTAAAGCCTATCTGTATGTTCTTTCATGTGACAACATAGTTGCTTTTTCTTTTCTTTAAAAATAGAATGTAGAGGGCCACAAACTTGTAAGTAATATTCCAGATGGTGGCAGGCTATTTTTATATTTTCAAAAGTATTTCACTGTGCTTTCCTTATGCTGATCCTATTTTAGTGGATGTAATTATCTGATAGAGTACTGTTTTGGAATGTCCTCTTCTGAAATTATTAATATAATCACTGACCATAGACATATTCCCCTGTAACATCAGTCACCCCACCCATCCACCCAGCAAAGAGTGATTTTCATAAGACAAAGTTGTATTCTAAATCTTATTAGAATATTCAGCTCATTTTCTGCCAAGAATTCAGAAAAAATTGAATCTATTGAATCAATCAAAAATGAATCTGGCTATCTATCTAACTTGAATCTATTCATTTATTAATTCATTCATAAGACATTTATTGTGAAAAGGTGATAAACAAGGGATTTTGTTTCATATCAACAAACAAAAAAAACATCAGACATACCAAGCAAGGTGCTATCTGTCTACTGTTCTGGGTATATATGTCTGACACTGTAATAAAGGGCATAAAGTCACACCCGTTCTAGAACAGTTACAAGTAAAATAAGTAGTGGCTCAGATTAGCTATACTGTTGGTCTCCCCAGCACCTTCATGTACAAAAAAATCATCCCAATGTAATTTTGAGGGGTTGATATTGGATGATAGGGTTGGACAATAAATCAGGAGTGGCCAATCAAAGTATTCATTCCCTTAGCCTCACAGACTAATGCAAGTCAGACTATCTGGAGTCCTTGGTGGATTATTTACTATGGCAACAATTAGGATAGTTTTTTCTATTGTTGCTATGATGATTGAATGTAAGCCTTGATTTTCCAGAAACTACATTTGCTACATATAGGGAATTTTCCCCAAAATAAAGCTGCCTTCATGGGAAGCAGAACTGAAAGATGAAGAGAAAAGTAGTAATTCTGGGATCTTGATACTATTTCTAAAGCCTGATTTCTGTCATTTCTGAAGGTCAATTTTTAGATGTTTATTGTATGAGTTAATAATATTTCTTCTAGGTTTAATATATATTGGGTGTCTGTTACTTGCAACTTGAATCTACTGATTTTATTACTACTTAGATAAGAGATTTAGAGAAGAGAGAGGGCACTTCTATAAGAAAGGGTCAAAGGAGACTCTATATAGGTTGTATTTTTATGTATTTATTTATTCAATAAATATTAATTGAGTACCTCCTCTGTACCTTACAGTGTCCCAGATACTAAATATGTAGCATTCCAAAACATGAGGCATGGTTCTGCTTTCATACACTTACAGCTGTGGCAGAGAATGTCATAAAGAAACATTTTTTTTTTTTTTTTAAGTAACATATTCAGACAAGGACCATGAAGAAAACAGACAGGATGTTAAGATACAGAATAAGCAGTACAACAATCTAGGTAAGGTAGTTAAGAAAGCCTTCTCAGAGGAGGAAGTGGCCTTTACACTCAATCTGAAGAATGAAAAGGGACTGTCCCTGCAGAGATTTTGGTGAAGAGAGAGAGGGTGTATGTATATGTATGTGGGGGTGGTGTGCAAATGATTATATCAAACACAATGCAAAGGATCTATATTGTATTAGGGTCAAATTTATGGTATCAGGCTTCTGAAAAATTTTTGAATACAGGCCATATTTAGCTTTCCAGAGCTCTGGGCAATTTGCCTCAGCCTGGTGACTTTAGATTGGTGACATTAGAATTTTCTCAGCTTTTATCTAGATTAATCTGTTGACCACGCTTCAAAAAGTCTTATTGTTTGTGAAATGAGGATTTTGTGGTGTATAAGGGTGCTTTCTGGGGCGGAAGTTTCAGTAGTCAGAGTCTTGAGGGATTCTTTGTAAGACAGAGAACTATGCAGGTGTAAATGTCAAATGGCTCTAATACTCTCCCTACCTAACTTGGCAGTTTAGAGCCATTCCAAGCAAGTTTTGGTAAAATGATTTCACTTAGCTATTTTACACTTACGTAATTTCTCTGGGGCACTAGTACTCTGTCCAATTTATTGTTGACTGCATCGTTTGTGTTCTGCAAAAATGGTTGAAGAAAATTATTGGAGAGAGAGAGAGAGAGAATGAGAAAGCAAAGTTGGTATATTTGAGGCACATCTTTGGGCAGATGTCTACCGACATTTTCTCTCTCACCTGTTTCTGCAGAGTAAGCAAGTCAATTTCTGCCTTGAAATCATTTTGCGAGAGGTTTACATCTTGACAGCTGCTGAGTCATAACGTTAAAATGATTTTCCCATGTTGATTGTAAGATAAATCAGGTAGACTCTTGTGGTACGGGTATTGATTTTGCATTAATCATTCAATTGACTGTATATCATAACAACTTTTCAAAGTGTAAGAGCCTGTTATTTTTCCCAGAAAGATGAGGTAGAGATGTGTGCCTTCCTAGATATGAATATAACACTGGTAAATCCAAGTTATCTATAAATTGCAAATTCAATGGATAGCATTTGTTATTTTTGTTGGTGGGTTGGTTTGCTTTATTTTACACTTTGCTTTGATTAATCCCAAGTCTTTAGAATGCTAATAATTTTATTGTTTTGAATTATAATGAATCACGTATTTGTGAATACCTGTAGCTCTCAGTTGATTCTCCAAGTTAATTATGCATATGAGAATGGAAGGATTCTCTTTCAGTTTTGTTTTAACACACTGTTGTTTCTCCTGTGTCCTTACCATCATAGAGGAGGATAAACCCAGAATATTACTGTAAATTCAACATTCATAAAAGTAACAAATGGCAATACAATATAATATATTTGCTTTCAACAAATAAACTACTTCACAATATAAAGAAATGTCTTCAATTTTAGGGTCTAACATTTAACATTTAATATTCCTTTGAGCAAGGGGGCACACTTGATTATTTTTATCCTATTTATTTATACTCTGTATTATTATAATAGCTAAATCAATAATGCTAATGTGGAATAATATTTGGAAATATATAACTAAGACCTCACTAACACAGGCAACAAAAACAAAAATAGAGAAATTGGACTTAATTAAACACAAAAGCTTTTGTATAGCAAAAGAAATAATCAACAAAGAGACAACATGTAGAATGGGAGAAAATATTTACAAACTGTCAAATAGGGGACAAATGTCCCAAATAAACAAGAAACTCAAACAACTCAGTAACAACAATAAAAACAAATAATCCCATTAAAAACTGGGCAAACTACATAGATAGACATTTTACAAAAGAAAACATACAGATGGCCAAAATGTATGTGAAAAAATGTTCAACATCACTAATCTCAGAAAAATGCAAATTAAAACCACAGTGAGATACCATGTTACCCCACTTAAAATGACTATTATTAAAAAGTCAAAAAGTAACAGATGTTGGTGACGATGGTGAGAAATGGGAACTTATAAACTGCTGAAGGTAAATTAGTACAGTCTTTGTAGAGAACTATGGAGATTTCGAAAAGAACTAAAAATAGAAGTACCATTTGATCCAGCAATCTCACTCCTGGGTATCCACCCAAAGAAAAAGAAATCAATATATTATAAAGAGATCTGTACTCATAAGTTTATTGCAACACTATTCACAATAGCAAATATATGGAATTGACCTCAGAGATGGCTCAAATATTAGAATTATCATTCAAGAACTTCAAAATATCTCAATATCAATGGATGAATGAATAAATAAAATGTGGTATGTATTTATAATGCAATACTATTCAGCCATCAAAAATAATGAAATCTTGTTTTTTTTCAGCAATTTAGATGGAACTGGAGGTCTTTGTCTTAAGTGAAATGAGTCAGACACAGAAAGTCAAATATCGCATGTTCTCCCTCATAAATGGGTGTGTACACAGGGATGTAGAGAGTGGAATGATAGACAACAGAGACTTGGAAGAGTGAGGGTGTGTGAGGGGTTGATGATAAGATTAATTAATGAGTCCAATATACCTTTTTCAGGTGATAGATACCCTAAAAATCCTGACTTGACTACTGTGCAATCTATCCATGTAACAAAATTGCACATGTATCCCATTAATTTCTTCAAATGTATATAAATAAATAAATAAACAAATAAAATGCCAGAAGTATAATCTTATTGGATGTAGAAAGTCACAGGAAAATGTCTCTTTTTCCTAACAACTAAAATAAGCCAAATAAACTATAAAACCCACTAGAAAGTTCTAGATGCAAATAAACCACGATCTCATGCTCAAAAGTGATGAGTTATTTATTTATTTATATTTCATAATATTATGGGAGTACAAACACTTTGGTTATACAAGTTTCCTTTGCACTGCCTGAGTCAGAGTTATAAGTGTGCCCATCTCCCAGACAGCACGCACCACACCCATTAGGTGTGGATTTACCCATTCCCTCCCTCTCCACCTGCCTGACATCTGATGAATGTTACTTCCCATATGTGCACTTAAGTGTTGACAGGTACTTGTTTTTCCATTCTTGTGATATTTCACTTAGAAGAATGGGTTCTAGCTCCATCCAGGATAATATAAGAGGTATTAGTTCACCATTTTTTTTATGGCTGAGTAGTACTCCATAATATACATATACCACATTTTATTAATCCATTCATGTGTTGATTAATCTTTATAAGAGAGAGAATCTAGATGTATCTGAGGCAGAATCATCAGAGAATGAGGAATTTGCCATTAATGTGAGTAAAAAGAAATAAGCTTAAATGTTAAAATTATTTAAATATTTTTAAGAGCTTTATCTTGGCTTACAGGACAAATTAGAATTCTAAGGAACCCCAGACATAAAACAAATCTGCACACATTGCCCAATTTTTCTATGAGTCTTCACCAATTATGCTGAGACAATGTGACAAAGGCTGGGATGCAGAATAGAGGATTTGAGAAAGATATCTCCAGGTTTGTGAGGCCTCCTACAACTACCTAGAAACCATTTTCTGAATATGTAGACAGAGCAGGATACCTGAGGTAATAAATACAAGGCACACTGAAATTCACCTATCAAGGGCTGGAAACAAGGCAGAAGCAGCACATGAGGAGGAAACATTTTTTTTAATAGTTTTTGAAAGTCTGAAACAAATTTCATGACCAAAGAAAATTCTCCAGAAACTGAAAAAACCTTTGTCTTGGTAGAAGGCAGAGAGAGCCATTCCACAATTTCAAAAGCTGGCCCCTCAGCTATAAATCACAATGATATCTCTAGAATTTCACAAGTTCTCAGACCTAAGCCTCACAGGATAGAAAAACCCAAGCTCAATCTCTAAACATGTGAACCCAGTAATGAACTAACACAAACTAAGGCCACTTAGACTATGGATGCCACAAAGTCCAGGCCTTGATCAATACAGATGAGATTGAATGAGCCTCTAATTATAGGGGCTTACTACAAAAGGGTATATTCCTTTTTCTAAATGTAAATATAATTTATTTATGTCTATATTGTTCTTTTGTACAAATGATCAGTATATAATAAATTTACAAAACACACAAAAATGAAAGAGAGAGGAATAAAAGAGAGAGAGAGAGAGACAGACAGAGAGAGAGAGCATGCCATAGTCAAGAGAGAAAATGATTAATAGAAGTAGAAGTAGAGATGGCTCTAATATTAGAATTATCAGTCAGGCACTTTAAAATATCTGTGATAAAAATTCTGAAGAAACTAGTTGAAAATGTGGACAACATGTATAAATATATGGGACTTTTAGACGAGACATGGAAAAAAGAATGAAATGGAAATGTTACAAATGAAAATTATAACATCTGAAATAATAAATTCATTGTATGTGCTTAACAACAGATTGGACTAAGTATAGAAAAGAATTTGGGAATTTGAATGCAGAGCAATAAAAGTATGAGATGGAAACTTAAAAAATTATGAAAAAAAATAGAACAGAGAGTCTAAGACGTGTAGGAGATTGAATGGTCTAGCATGTATGTAACTGAATCCCCAGAAGGAAAGTGAAGTGAAACTGGAGCACACACAAATTTCAAGAAATAACAGCCATGAACTTTCCAAGTTACTGAAACATCATTAAGGATAAATCCCAAGATCATTTTTTAAGTATAAGAAGACATCCATGGATTCTAGAGGGAAGACGGTGGTAGCTGATTGTTATCATGACGTGAATTAATGGCCTCCTTCTATCTACACCCATTGCCCTGTAACTTTGTATTCCCCATCTATACTGTGACTCTGAGATGGCCTTTCAATGTCTTTTGGCTAATAGCACATAGAAGAAGTGACTACGTGCAAGTTCTGAGTCTAGGCCTCTAAGAAAAGGCGGGGGGTGGGGTTGTCTGCTTCGCATGTTTTCTTGTACATTCAGGCTTCCTTGCACTTACCCTTCAGCCTTGCCATGAGAACATTCCAGGCTAGGCTGCTGGAAGGATATAAGAGACACAGAGAAATAATACAAAAGGATGAGACCAAGGTGATCCAGCCGGCAAACAGCCATTCCCCAAGAATAGAGCTGCCTGTCTGGCTCACAGCTGCTCAAAGTTCCACGAGGGAATCAAGCCAAGCCAAAAAGAACCTAATTTGCTGACCCTAAAGAATCAAGCACTAAAACATAGATTTTGTTTGAAGATATTATGTTTTTAGATGGTTTATTATTCTTCAATCCCCAATAGGGATAGCCCCAAATTGACCTTATTCTGTTTTACCTTTCATTCCAAGAAGCTGTTGCTCACTGGCATAGTTATTTCATGTCTCAATTTTAAATGACTAGGGATAAAACTCTTACTGGTTTTCTTTTGTACCTGAATTGATTCATTTTGATTGATATGTCCATCTTCTGAAATGTGATATACTGGGGGAGAAACATAAGATAGTAAATAGTGCATTGCTGCCTCTAAAACTGTAGGCAGATTATGTTCCATTGAAGGTCAGCTGATCAAAGGGAAAATGTATGGTCATTTTTTTCTATAATGCTATATTAAAAATACCCTCCCACTATTTTCCCATCAAAAAGGAAAGTTAGTAATTTCAAAATTGCATAATAGTTTGTATTTTCTGAGCACAAGGCAAAAACTGAAACATGAGCAACCTATAGTATAATAATATTTAAGTTAAAAATATTTAGTTCTCTAGAATTTAGTGGGGATTAATTCTGCTTTATCATTATTTTCTTAAGACAATTTTAAACCAGAATGAGATGTTTTGAAAAGGGAATAATAACACTGTACACCCAAGTGAATAGAACATAAATTCTTTCTCATAGCTAATTATTAGCATTTACTATTTTAACTTTTTAAAGAAATGGGTTAGAGATAAAGTAAAATATTCAATTTTAAAAGATACAAAAAATAGAAATAAAATCCAAGCCAACATCAATGCAATTATGGGGAAGAATAATGAAGATAAAAACCCAGAAATTAATAAAATGTAAAGTAGTGTGGAGTGAGGGGTCAACAGGGCCCAGGAAATTGTGTAAATAATCCTAAAACCTGAAACATCGTAAAACAATTGCTATGATTTCTAAAAATACCATCTAGAAAAGATGGGGAAAATACCAAGATATCAGAATAGGAATGATGAAAGATTAAATAGATATTGATGAAACTATTAACTTGAATATGCATACCTCCAGGTAGAAGTTGGCAGAGTGGACATTCCTCTTCTCAGTTCTGAAAGCAAAAAGAAAGAAAAAGGAGGAAAACAGAAATTAAAATTTCATCTTCGGGGATGATAGGGAAAACTTGAAAACAGATAAAAATCTTAGCCCTCTTGGAACTCACGTTCTAGTTGAGGGAAAGACAGAAGAAAGGCAAATTAAACATGCATAGATAGTATAGAAGAGGATGAGTACTACAGAAAAAGTAAAGTAGGGAAGAGGGCTAGATTGTGAGGATTAGGGCATTTGTAGTTTTACGATATGATCAGAGATATTCTTTCTGAGAAGACCTGAAGGAGTTAAGGGAACAGGCATGCATCTAGTTAGTGGAAGTGTAGATACGTCTTCTCTACTTCAGCGTAAAAACTGCTTAGCAGGGAAAGCACTGGGAGAGAAGTTGACATATTATGTATGTGGAATTTCTCCATTGTCTTTCATTTTTCTTTTTATTCACTGGAGATTATGGAGAACTAGAATCATGATGAAGGTGGAAAAAAACAAAACAAGTAAAGTTCAATTTCCTTACATAAAGAGGTGGATATTGTCAGGCACTTAACCAGTTCTCTCTCTATGTTCTCTCTCATCCTCAACCACCCTCAAATACTGCTGCTGATGAAAAAAAAAGAGAAAGAAAGAAAAAGCTGCTTTTCAGAAATAAGAAAGTGCTTTATTTTCTAAGTCGCAAAAAGTACAAGGCAAGCATGCAGCTATGTAAGTTTGTTTTACAACATTGTGATTGAAAAGTTAGTTCATTATGTGTTGTTCCTCAAGCTGTGCTCAATCCGCAGGCATGTCTGTCTCAGAAATCTCACCAAACTGTGCTCTTGAGCCTCTGTCTCTAAACACAAGTGACTGCACCATGACATTTTTTTGTGGAAGCCCAGTGAGAATGATACAGGATTCTTGCTTCCCCAGTAGCCCCAGACAAACAGTTGAAGCACCACATTACTTATATGATTGTAGCACGGGATAACAGACTCCTTCAGGGACAAGGGAGACATTTTAGCAAAGCAAAACGTAACATATTTTGATATTTGGCAATCATAATAGAGTATAAACATTTGCTTTATTCCTGAAGATTCCAAAATCTAAGTTGTATTTGATTATCATTCAACTTAAATTCAAGTTCCTTTTTGTAGTTTGTAAGTTTCTACAATATGGAGGAAAAGTGACTAGAGCGACCAAACTATTAATAATGGTTTGCTTGGTTTTGCTTCTTTCTACATTTCTATGGTTGTGCAGACTTTCACTAACAAGCATATATTACTTGTGTATCAAAAAATATTTAACATACTTTCCATTTGTATAATAGTCTCATCTTGTTCAAAATATGAATAGAAATATTACCAAGAACTTTCTATGCCTGCACACCTCAAATATTTGATTACTCTAATTCTTGACAATTCTGTTTTATAAATGTCCCTTGGTGTTTCATGGTGCCTGCTCTCCCTCTCTGCTCCCCACGGCCTTGTCCTTATTAACAAAGGTCAGACTATATAGATGAGCAGCCTAACCTTCCATTCTTACACATGAAAGTTGTGTGAGAATGCTGAATGTTGGTTCCCACCCACAAACTGCTGAACTGGTGTCTGAATTTAACAAAATTCCCAGGTGATCCACATAATACTAAAGTTTTGGTGTAGTAGCCTGACATTCTGCCTTTCTCAGAAGGTGCTAGGTGGTGCTGAGGTTGCTGGTCTGCAGACCACAGCACCCTCCTGCATTGTCTCAACTATCCTCTTGCTGTCATTCCTTCCCTGTCCCAACCCATTTCCTACCTTATTACCAATTGTCACTTTAAAACATGGATCTGATATCAAATACAAAATATGTAAAACACAATTCTGTTGGCTCTCATTTTACGTGATAAAATCTTACCTTCTCTATACAGAAATTAAGATCCATTACAAGTATCTATATATCTTACAAATATCTATACAGCTATACATTCCCGCATTCTTTTTGTACCTGAAATATTTAGCTATTCCCAAATTTATGTGTAGCTCTTCCTATTACGCATGAGAAACTTTGCAATTTCTTTTTTCTTGTCCTTTTGATTAATTCATCTCAAAACCCTACTCTAATGTTAATTTTTCTGTGAAAATGTCCATTACTCTTTCTTACCACTAAACCTAAAAATTGAATGCTTCTGTGAAAAAGAAATCTCCCATGGTAAGCTATATTTGTATTATGTACTACATATATATATATATATATATACACACACACACACACACACAAATATATGTAATTTTGAGTCTGTATCTCTGACAAAATATGAGCTCTTATAAGATACAGACTTAGAAACCATAGTTATTTTTGTGACTGAGTTTGCTATTCTCAACAGAAACAACTCCTACCAGAAATCCAACCACTGTTTCTCACCCTCCTCCCCTGACACACACACACACACACACACACACACACACACACACACTTTTATTTGTTTTTTAGTAGAAGAAAAAAAGGATTTGGAGTCACACAAATCTGAGTTTTAATTTTGGCTTCAGCAATTCCAATTACTTGTATAAGTCTACCACTGTTACAAGTATAACAACTACTTACAAATTTTAGAGACTTGTTTTGTGGTTCAAAAATCTAGTTTATCTTTGTGAATGTTCTGTGTGCTCTTAAAAATACGTATTTTGCTGTTGCTGTTGGGTAGAGCCCTCTATAATTGTTATTTAGATTAGTAAAATAAATTGGTTGATAGTGTTGCTTGTGTCTTCTATAGCTTTACTGATTTTCTACTTGTTCTACTAATTACTAAGTGTTGAAATTCTCAGCTATAACTGTATATTAGTACTTATTTTTCTAGGAAATTTTGTTTAACCATAATATAAATAAGTGTCTTTAAATAAATACTACAGCAATAGCATGCCCCTACCAATCTGCTATTGCTAGATTTGGTAGGGGCATGCTATTGCTGTAGTATTTATTTGTAACAAACCTCATGCTAGATTTGGTAATTCTCAATTTTATCACTGCACAATATACAATATTATAGGGTCTTTGAATCATTGTAATCATACCACATTAATGGTGATCTACTGGCACTATGAAGGTCACATATAAGACCTATGTGAAATCTGACTTGGGATGTAACAGTTATGGTTTGTTCAAATAATCAGAACTATCATGATCAAGTAAGAGATATGTTATAGGATTTACCTTATGCAGTTGTGGCAACTGGAGAAAAAATTTATGGAAAACTGTCACCTTTTTATCCAATGGAGGGTCTGAAGTTCCTGTAGGTTAGGAAGGTCAGTCATCAGGAAGATAATAGTGTACATAAACCAAAGGAGAGTTAGTACAAACTGGCAGCTGTGAGGACAAACTTGAAGCCTTCTTTTTCTTTGTGCTCTCCAATACAGATGATGTGGGTGGTGAACAGAAGCAGTTGGCACCCTTTGACATAGAGTTACATATGGGACATGAGAGGTTACAGGTACAGTTGCTGCACTATCCTAACAAAGCAAGGCAGCAGTAATCTCTGTAAGCTGCCATAGTGTGTGGTTCCCCACTATGACCTTCACCATGTAATGGTTTTTCTTCACTTTAGCCATCTAAAACCCTTGCTAATTTCTCTCATGACCAACCATAACCTAGGATCAAATAGAAAAGGAATTTCTGAAAAGCAGTTCTAGTTTAGATTATTAATAGTTCACTTAGTAGAAAATTATGACTCACATAAGAAGAATAATGGATCTTGGAATGGCAAATGTGGAAACTCTCAAAAAATAATCTTAATGAGTCAAATATATACTGGTATCAATATTTATTTAGTATTAAAATAAATTTTTAAAAATCTTTTGGTGCTCAAAATTCAGGTATCAGTTCATGTAATGCTATAGTTCAATCTGGACAATAAGAATAATTTTGTATTAGCTTTTTTTAATCAATTATCCCAAGAGGTCATTAATTTGAACTTTCTAAGTCTATTTATTCATAGACTTATCATTTATTCACCTAATCAAGAATGTACTTACATAAAATACTCTAGATGTATTTCCAAAACAACTTCTTTTATTATATGTTTATTTTTACTATGAAAGAGCCTAGCATAATATCTAGAACCTTATAATTATTATATATAAAGTCTCTTTAAAACTCTATGTATGGTAATAAATTTAAGATGTTGAACATTAAATAATTATACCTCTGTGGAATAATCAAAGGTAAGTGCAGAAAAGATAAAACTGAAAAACCCAAATTCATACGATGTATATATCATAGTTGGCCCAGATTATAATAATTATTTTCTGAAAGATAGACAGGGATCTGAAATAGAATTCCAGAAGAATGAGGAATGTCCTTAT
>CAUYRT010006250.1:0-15774 GCA_963574885.1 Lepilemur ruficaudatus | reverse complement strand
TATTTTTAGTTCTTTGAGGAATCTCCAAATTCTTTTCCACAGAGGTTGCACTAATTTGCAGTCCCACCAGCAGTGTAAGAGTATTCCTATCTCTCCACATCCTTGCCAGCATTTGTTGTTTTGGGATTTTTTGATAGAGGCCAATAGCACCGGGGTCAGGTGGTATCTCATTGTGGTTTTGATTTGCATTTCTCTAATGATTAGAGAAGTTGAACATTTTTTTATATGTTTGCTAGCGATTATTCTGTCTTCTTTGGAAAAGTTTCTATTCATTTCCGTTGTCCATTTATAAATGGGGTTGTTTGATTTTTTTCTTGCTAATTCTTTTATAAAGGTATTTAATAATTATTCATTTATGTAAAATGAATTCTCTTTAGGAAGTGAGTTTTGGAATTTTGGAATATAATTGTCAGAAATGAAGGTATAATTATTCTTATCTCCAAGGATAAAATGAGTCTCAAATACAGATGACAAATGTTTCTTTGATACATTTGATACAAATGTATCAAGGTTTCTTTTTATTGAATTTGATCATTTCTAGGACATTAGAAGAAAATATATGAATTGAAAAAAAAAAGTCTCTTTATGGTTCTCCTCTTCTGCCCCTTTTCTGCTTTCTCTTCCTATTCCTCCTTTTTTCCCTGGGGCAACACATCAAATTCTCTTGCTACTGCTTGTAATCTGAGAAATTAAAGAACTGTTTTGCCATCCCTTCAAACTCCAGCCCTCCAAATTGTAATGACGAGTGTATGGTTGGGCCACCAGGTTTTTGAGAGGGATGAAGAATGTCTAAGAAAAATGACTTAAAGTGTAGTGAATATTTTGAATAAACACAGAATTGGCAAAATCACTCCCTTCTAAAATTTATGTGATAATTTCCAGTTGTAGAGTTCGTGTTGAAAATAAATCACGAGGCAGTGTTGACAAGATGCCAACCAAATAATAAACTTGGGTAATGATTGACCATTGGGCAATTCAGGAGCTGGATTGTCAGTTCCTGAAAACAATTCTTTTCAAAAGTATTTGGATGATTCCTTCAGGAGACAATGGTTAATGTTGATTAAAAGCTTCATTGGCAGCGTTCATCTCTAAGCTAGTAAATGTTATCAACTATATGTATCCCTCTCTGTACCCTATCTCTTTCTTTACCAATTTATTTTTCTCCTTCCCTTCATTCTTCTTGGAAGAGAGACTATTTCCACTTCCTCTTTTCTCCTACTTCTCAGTTCACATCCTACCCTCGCGTTGCTCCTAATGCCCTGCAAACTGGCTTCCTTCTTCTCTGTTCTTGCACTGAAACTTCTCATGATCTACATTTGATTAAATTGTATCTTCTTCAGTGCCCCCATCTCTAGTCTCGTCAGTTCAGTCAACTGATCAATTCTGTCCCAAGCGTCAATTCCACCTCAAGGCTCTACAATATAGGTCCTAGAGGATATATGCATATACCTAGGGTATAGAGACATGGATAGGTAGATTTTGAAAAATTATCTTTATTGATTTTGAAATGGCACCTATGTGCTAGTCACTGTTCCTCAGCCATCGTATCTAATTCTAACTATTAGGTATGTTGATCTCTCTCAAATCTATAGCTTGAATTGCCAGTCTAAGCTAAGTATCTAATTGTCTACTGACTATTTTCACCAGACAGCACCATGGTGAGATCAAAACAACAGTGTGCAAACTGGCTGCTCTTCTTTGCCCACCATAATCTGGATCAGAATAGTAACATTTACCTGGGTACCTGATTTAGAAATATGGGAGTCATCCTAGAGTTATTAAGTCTATGCATCTAATTGGTCACTAAGCACTATTAATTATACCTTCTTAATAGGTCTCTAATTTGAATATGTCCCCTTCTCCATTCTACTTCATCAGGTCAGGGCCTTATAATTTCTGGCTGGCCCTTTCTTTACTTCCCTTACCTGTTTTAACAGGCCACTCCACTCCAATTTACCTTCACAGCCAGAGTTGGCTTTCCATAGTGCAAACCTTATTACTACCCTTGTTAAAAGCCTTTAGAGTCTCTCCATCACTTTGAGGTTCAGGAGTCTGTATGTTAAATCCTTCCTTTGATGATTGGGCCTGACTGGCTCTCCAGCCCTGTCCCTGCATTATCCACACCTGTACTCTGTGTCCCAACCTGGGCTAATTATTCTCATTCCCTGGGAAGGAATCATGTTATGGCTTCTTTCTGTGCCTTTGTTCATACTTTTTTCCTTTTCTGAACACCCTCTCCTCGCTTCTTGCCCACCTGGGAAAGTCTCACTCATTCTTCATTACTTAGCTCTATTACTATCTTCTCTAGCAAGCTTTCCATGTCTTCATATAAGGCTAAATTCTTAGCCCTCTGTGCACTAATGACACCTTACCCATACCTTGAATGTACTAATGTGAGATTTTACATATGTAGTATGTGTGTGTAATGAGTGCCTGGAGGCTGGGGAGGGAGTCATGGGCACACAGTAGGCCCTTTATAGATATTTTTTTTAAGTAACAAATCAATAGTAAATGTGCCTTTCCATCATCAAACATCTAGCCTTTATAAAATCAACCCCAAGTCCATTTTGTCTCCCTGAAGCCTCATTTCATTTCACTATTTTGTCTCCCTGAGGTTTCCCTGCCTGACTGCTGAGCGTGAAATCTCCCAGCATCCTAAGAAAAAAATTTCACTTTTAAAAGGTGACATTTCTCATTCTTTCTGAGATTCTTTAGTTACTTCTAGCTTTTCCTAAAATAACCTGGAATTTACAGTTATTTATTTATTTATTTAGAAATTTCAAACCTCTTTATGGATTTAGAAGACACTTCACTGGATGATGACATTGGTTATTTCCATTTAGAATAAAGGCACTTGATAGCCTGAAATGGATCTTCCCTTAATATAATAATATAGATTTATTCATAAAAGGTTGGTGGAAAAAAATTTATCTAGATTTTGAATCCTTATTGTCTGGTAAATTTCTTTATTTAAAAAATTATTTTAAGTTACAGAATTGTTTGGACTAGATTTTATTAATAGAACTTCTAAATCTATTTTGGTCTCTGAGTTTTATTTCCGTTGTAGAACATTTTTCATTCATTACCATCAGTCCTCCAAATTCAGAATGGCACAAACTTCTTCCCTTTTTAAAATTATTTTAAGATTTCCTTGCATCAGTATGCAAATGCAGGATACAAATATGATGTTGCCTTATTTAAAGAACAGACAAAAAGGTGAGACCATACCTATAAGCCAGAAAAGTCAACCTCAATTTGATGGATCAGTTCCATAAAAAGGAACCTGAGTTGTGTCTTTCTGTTACGTAAGCCCAGTGACACTACACTTAGACACCCTAGCATGGATGAAAATGAGAAAATAAATTGATTAAATAGTGACTGACTATTTTAATATGGTGAATGCCTTCTCATTTCAGAAAAAGAAATAATGTCATAGCAGTCAGATAAAATCATCTGGTCACTTCAGTATAATTATATTATTAGTTCACCTGATTATTTTTGACTTTTCTTCTAGATTTTGCATAAATTAAATATTGAAACATAAATATATCCATCAACATTTCTATTAAAGTATTTTCCATCTGTCACTATTTCAAATTGCCTGTGTTGTTATTAAGAAGGCATTACACTGTATCTTCTGCAGACTTCCAATTTTGCACTTTTAATCTACTGACCACTTTTCTTCATCCTAAGATAGTAATAACATTTTTATGCATTCGAACAATTAGATGAGATAATATTTAACAGTGGTGTCAGGATCAATGAAATAAGCATTGGTTTCAAAATGATACTGTGACCTAACTTTGTTGCAAACACTTTAGGAGGATGAATGATAGCAGGATTAAACATCCAATTAATTAGTGGTTACCTGGAAACTGGATGAAGGGGAGATAAATATTGTGAAAATGGTGAGGATTGGAGAATGGACTCAAAGAAGTGAATTCTGATGAACTAACTTACATGAAATAATTAGAACAAAAGTGAGTTAACTCTGAGGAAGAAATCAGCGTGTGGGAAGGAGCCACTGGAAAGGCTTTACGGAGGTAATTATAAATGGCCTGGTACTTGAAGGTGCTGGATAAGAAATGAAAAAAGAAGATATTCAGGAAGGTGGAACAATATAAGCAAAGGGTAATATTGGAATGAGCACTTAGGTTCAGAAAAGCTGTGGTTGTTCATAGGTCTTATGTTAGGATGGCATTAGTTATTAAAAGGTCTGTAATGGATGCAGAGAAATCTGTACTTGAAGTAACAGACAATAATAAGCCTTTAGAGATTTTTAAGCAGGGTGATGAGTAAATGCCTGCCATATATAAAACAAAAATTGTATTAGTTATGTATTGCTGTGTAACAAATTACTCCCTAATTTAGCAGCTTAGAACATACATTTATTATCTCACAGTTTCTGAAGGTCAGAAATCTGGGAGCATTTTCACTTGAAGGTTCTGGCTCAGGGTCTTTCACAAGGTTGAAGTCAAGCTATCAGCTAGGTCTGTAGACTTGTTGGGCCTGGAAAATCTATTTCCTATCTCAGTCATGTAGCTGTTGCGAGGCCTTAATTTCTCACTGGCTGTTGGCGAGAGGCCTCCATTTCTTGCTTCTGAGGTCTCTGTGTGGGCTGCCTGAAAGTTCTCCCAGCCTGGCAGGTGGTTTCCACCAGCGTGAGTGATCTAAGAGTGTGTGATCTTAGAATGAGAGAGACCAAAAACACAAGACGGAAGCTGAAGTCTTGTATAATGTAATATTGGAGTTTACATACTTCACTTCTCTGTATTTTACTGGTTATAAGACCAACTCTGGTCTGTACCCAGAACTTCTCAAGGGTGTGAATACCAGATAAAGATTGTTGGAGGCCAATTTGAAGTGGGGCTATCACAGTAATAGAGTTAGCAGGCTGGCCAAGAGGCTACTAGAATCGTCCAGTGAGAAAGCATGGGAATGAAGATAGAAAAGGACAAGTCCATGAGTAATTTAGAAGAAAAAATTATTTAATAATGGTGAATTTGATAAAATTAGGATAGCAAAGGCTAAAAGACGAAGTTTTGAACTTGGAAAATTAAAAACAAACAAAAAAACCAAAAGGACTGAAGGAAACTTTTGGAGGTGATGAATATGTTTATTACCTTGATTGTGGTGATGGTAACACAAGCGTATACGTATGTCCAAACACATTGCATTGTGTGCATTAATTATGTACAGGTTTTTTTTGGGAAAAAAAGAGTGATGTGGCTACCAATTGATTGGATGGTACAGAAGTGGTAATTTTTAATGTGAGGATAACTTCATTTGTAGACTTGTTGAGTTTTGAGGCAGCAGTTATCTATCTAAGTGAAGATGCCTTGTGTACATAGACAGGCATTCAGAAATATTGTGATGGAATATGAGAGTGACATAGGCAAAGGGTAGGTCAAAATAATGCAAGATAGTAAAGTGAATTTAGTTAGTTAGAAGCAGAGAAAATGAGAAAAAAGTGCTGTGGGTAGTACCCATTATTTGCATAATAGATGTTCTATATGATTTTCGTTACCTGTCTGCTAAGAAAAGTTTGTTTCCTTCCTTCTCTTCTTCCTTCCTCCTCCTCCCTCTCTTTTTCTTTCTTTTTCCTTTCCTTCTCTTCCCTCCCTCTCTCCACTTTTCTTCCTATCCTTATTGTTAAACATATTTATTGTTTTGTTTTCTCTGCAGAGAATAATCACAGTAATTCAGAACCAGAATAGGAAGATCCCATTGCAGCATATCCTTGAACACTGCTCATTTTAGTAGATTGTTTACTGTAAGCCTTAGTGCTAAAACTAAGAATGTCTGTTGAAGAAAATGTGATAAGAAAAAAAAGAAAAAAATTCCAAGACAGCTTTAAGAAATAAATATAGAAATTCAAGTAATTTTCATAATACCAAGTATTTTATTTTTACTGTGATAAAAAAAATCTGGTAAAAATAAGTCACCTGTAAGTGTATGCAGATTGAGTTTTTTTCATAACATCCATTTACAAGATCCATATAGTACATGCATCCTCATCATATTTAACAGAGCAAAGGTCTGTTCATGCCCCTCCTGTATGCACATTTGTCAAAAGTGCAAAAGAGTAGGAGAAACAATGAAAGTTTTCTTTCATATTTTAGTTTTAGGTGAGAAAACACTTGCTTCACATTGGCTAATGAGATCAAATATGTTTTGCAGGTTATACATTTAAGATGATCCTTGAAATAGAAAACCTTTTTAATTCATGAAATAATGGACAGTCCCATTGTGAATCTCCAACTTTTTGAATTTTAAAAGTTTGAACATTGGGAATAAGCTTCAGATTTATCTCTCATACATCATCTCAGAAACTTGGAGACCCACGACCTATTTTTGTTGATGTTTTGTTTTTAATGACCTGTGAATAAGCTGAGATTTGTTTTTACATTTGTAAATGCCTGAAAAACAATCAAAATAAACAATGTTTTAAGGCATAAAAATAATTTAAAATTTAAATTTCACTTTTAATAAATAGAGTTTTTGTTTTTGTTTTTTTGACAGTCTTATTCTTTTGCCCTGGATGGAGTGCAGTGACGTCATCATAGCTCACTGCAACCTCAAACTCCTGGGCTCAAGCAATGCTCCTGCCTCAGTCTCCCAAGTAGCTGGGACTACAGGTGTGCACCACCACACCTGGCTAATCTTTTTTTTCTTCTTGTCATTAGACTTTTCCCTAGCCTTAAAATTTTATTATTTATTTATTTCAGCATATTACAGGGGTACAAATATTTAGGTTACATATATTGTCTTTGCTCCACCCAAGTCAGAGTTTCAAGTGTTTGCCATCACATTTTCTTCTTGAGACATCCCCCAGATGGTGTTTAGTAGAAATGGGGTCTCGCTGTTGCTCAGGCTGGTCTCAAACTCCTGAGTTCAAGCAATCTTCTCTCCTAGGCCTCCCAGAGTGCTAGAATTACAGGCGTGAGCCACTGTGCCCAGCCCATAAATAAAGTTTCATTAAAAAGCAGCCATGCTTATTCATTTTGTATTTTCTATGGCTGCTTTCCCAGAACAATGGTAGAGTTAATCATTGCCATAGAGACCATATACATTGTTCATTACTGTATTTGTACTCAGTGTACTATAAACTGCAGTGATGCATTTTTAACCCAACAAGGGTTTCAGGTGCTACACATACTGCCATGCTGCAACATTTTATCTTGTCTTTTATATCAGTGTATAGCCACCTTGACAGAAGAAGAAAAAAGAGAAAGGTGAACTCTGAAAATATATGATTTTAAGGCACAGAGGAGTGCGGATTATTATTTTTTAAAATCAAATCAGATGGCAAAGCATTGTATTTTATAGCAATGACACTATAACTGTGCTAAAAGAATACAATGTATATTGGCATCACAAGATTAAGCACTCATCACAATATTTACAACTCACAAGAAAGCAACGGCAAGAAAAAATTAGAAAATTTAAAATGAAATACCACATCAAACAAGAATTTCTTTCTTCACACATATAAAAAATGAAAATGTGTCTGCAACCAAAGTAAGTTCTTGAGTGGCTCATTTAGTAGCCAAGCACTGCATAAGTAAGATTGGCAGCAATTTTATTTTGATGTTTTAAATGAAGATGTCATTTCCTTTCTGCTGGATTTCATTGTTTGTGTGGAAAAGTCAAATTTTTTATTACTGTTACTTTACAAGTAATCTCTTTTTTTTCTCATGCATTTTTAATAATTTCTCTTTGTTATTGATTCTTAAGTTTTAATGTGATATTACTCAGCGTGATTTTCTTTGCAAGTATCCTTCTTAGAGTTAGTAGACCTTCTTGTATCTGTTTGGTAAAATCTTACTCAGCATTTCTTCAAATTGTATTTCTACCACTTTGTTGCTTTTCACCTGTTTGGACTCACATATTTGGACCCTTTATCCATGACCCAATGTCTTTTATGTTCTTTTATATATATTTCACCCTTCTTCCTTTAGTGCTTTATTCTGAATTTTCTGTGTATTTCTATTGCTGTCACTAATCTGCCGTTAAATCCATAGATTGATTTCTTACTTTTAGTTGCATTTTTTTGTTTTAAAATTTCTATTTGATTCGTCATTATAGATTTATATTCTATAATGAAATTCTCCATTTTTTATCACATTATTTTTGAACATACTGATAATTTATATTATTGGCCTCCATTCTCTTTGATGTCAATTGGAAGATGTCTCAAGAAGAAAATGTGATGGCAAACATTAGGAGATTCTTCAGTGAATTTCCATTTGCTTAGGAAATAGGTTTCTTAAATTCCACTTATCTTGGTTATTTTCCAGTGCTCTCAAATAATGCATTCTTTCTGTGTGTGTGTGTGTGTGTGTGTGTGTGTGTGTGTGTTACCCAGCTTTTACAGTTGTACTCTGGAAGACAAATAATTTGGAAGAAGCTACATCAAAAAACTAGCTCTCTTCCTGCCCCATAGTTAGCATCCAATAAACATTTCTCAATGAGGTAAGCACTATATTCGATTCTGAGTTTGTGCTGAGCATAGAAGCACTCACTTTCAAAGCCATGCAAATGCCAACCTTGCACCTGAGTGATGCTGGAGGTAAGTTGCCTCCTTAACTTTTGAGCACAAGGTGCCTCACTTAGCTCACCGTTCAGCCTTACCTATGAGGTGGGTGGAACAAAATTTACTCTCATGATTTTGTAATTGTGGTAAAGCCATAGATAATGTGATCTCTAAGGCTGCATTGAAACCTAGAAGACTGATCAAGAGAAATTGAAAATATGGATAGGATACACAGTCTTGTGGGTTGAGCATAAAGTTCCAAGTAGGATAGTATCAGAAAACCAGGTGAAAAGATCAGATCTAAGCCATGTGAGTGCTTTAGAACAGTGGTAGTGTAGGTAAATTTCACAGGATCCATCTCCATATATCCAGTACACTCCATGACTTGAAGAAATAGTTTTTTGGTTTCTAGGTGGTACACATTGATTTTAGTGCTTCTTGTTGCTGTTGAGCTCTACCACACCAATCAGGCTTAAACTTGAATTAGTAGATGACACTTAAATTCTGTCCTTAGCTTGACAAGTCTTAGTTATGAAATCAAACTATTATTGTGTACTCTTTTTTTTTGGTCTTAGCAGATGCTGCACAAATCTCTACAAAGATAGTAATAAAGACATTTGCAGTAAGCATGAACAAGAAAAGTCTAAGAGATTCTCTCTACCAGAGTGGGATGTTTCTATTTAAGAATATGGAATAATTTACAGGTGTTCATGGGCATACATTATTTTTGAAACACTGCTCAATTAAGGCATCTGTGGAACTGCAGAAAGGTCTGTGTTGAAAATGAGTGCACCTGTTTGCAGCCTGCTAAAAGATGTATTGAGGATAAGATGCAGTTATCCAAAATAGTCCTAAAAGCAAGGATTAGAGAGATTTATCTCTTTCTAGCTTTCTTTTTTCTGTATTCAGCGTCTTCCTCAGGTGTGAACTAGAAACTTCATTTTGGATCAGTTATTTCATGTAGGAACTAAGGTTGAGTTTAAAGTGCTGTCTCTTAAGTGAAGGTCAGTGGTTTATCCATTACAGCACCCAACCCCAAATACTTCTAGCAATTAATTATGTCCATATCTGTTTTTATAGAGTAAAAGAATAAAGAAGTGACAGTCAGCAGTTTTAAGTAATACAAGTTAAAGGTGTTCTATCATTTAAAATGATATATCATTTTGGAAAGAAAATTTAAAAGCTGGTATATGCAATCTAAAATTAAATACAGATTTTGAATTTTAGGCTGTGAAGCTAAAAAGATCAAAGGAAAGTCTTTACAATACTTTAGAATTTGGTATAATACTTCCCGGGAGGTCAGTTACTCCCATAATTTAGTCTGACTTATTTTGGCTTCAGGTCCATTAAAAATGTGCAGCAAAAAAAGGAGGCCTCTTTTTACTTTAATTTTTAACAGCAACTTGTCAGTGAAAAAGAAAGCTGTCTGAAAGAGGATCATCTATCATAGTCCTAATAGCTTTCAAATCTTCTGACTTTTTGAGTCTCATTGAGAGAGAAACTTATCTTGAAATGTCTATATTTTAACTCTTCCCACTGTTCTGCGGAGGAGTATTACATTAGATCTTAAGTATTACTCAAATGAAGTCACCGCCTCCTCTGACACTCATGGTTGTTAACCCTTAGCTAAGGAAACTTTAGAGGTCAAAAGGATTCGGTGTGTTGTTAGTTACAGTTTTTTTGTTTTTTTTTTCTTTTTTTCTTCTGCTCTTTTTAAATGATTGAGTCCTACTGATGTGAGTTCAGCTGATCAATGTATAGTTGAATACATAAAAGACAGACCCAGGTAAATAATTTCTATTTCTTCCTCTTTTTCTTCTTTTTCTCTTTTTCTTCCTGTCTCCCCTTTTCCCCTCCCCCCTTCTCCCCTCCCCTCCCTGGACCTCCTATTTCCCCTCCCTCTCCCCTTCTCTCTCTCTCGCACCCATATCAGGAAAGATAAACTCATTTTTTGTCAAAGGCTGTTTTCTGCAACGACTACATGGCTGGGAGTCAGAGAAGGAAGGAATCTTGTGTCTTCCTTCCTATGCTTGTGGGTTTCGTTGTGTAAGTTACTTCACTTTTCTAGTCTTCAGTTTTCCTTATTTAGAAAATAAAGGGGTTGTATTGAGATTTGAGATCTCTTCTAGGCTTTGAACCTATTCTGAGCATGCTCCTTTGAAATACTAGTAATTACTGTTTTACAATGACAAGTCCTACAGAGAAGTGCTCATCTTCTCTTGATTTTGGTCCATAAAACTGGCAAGGGATTGCCTTAATTATACCAATCTAGTTCAACTAATCTTTCTAAACAGTTTTTAGCAGATCAGATTTCCACACACTCTAAGGATAGTAAATAGACATCAGCTTGTGGTAAGTGGCTGTCTAGAGTTCTGTGCTGGGAAGTATTGTGAAGCTGGGTCCACAGAGTGTTGTGAAGTCTGAGCAATGTCTTCCATTAGTGAGGAAGAGGTAAGTAGGGTGCACCTACCACTTATTTGCCATCCCTGACCTCCCTCCTTGTCAAAATTGTGGAATATGCACTAATGATAGACCTTAGTGAAAATCCAGCTTGAATGAAATAAAATATAAGCATAAACAAGGCTTTTTGTAATTATCTTCACATAGAAATGCCAAAGTTGCAACTCTTACAAATTTTTAAGTTTCTGATACTTGTCAGTCGTGAAATAATTATTACACCAAGAAATGCATTTATTTATGGTTACCCTGAACACACTCATAAAATGGAGGGGTATTTTATTAAATAATCTAGAAACACCTACCTACTGAAATCCTCATACCTTAAACAACTCTACATTAAGATTTGGTTTAGTATCAAAGACTGTTTCTTGGACCAGTGTTTGACTCACATAAAATAAATTCTGGAATCTCTGCACATAAATTTGTTGGCATCTTATGTGCTTCTTAATTCTTGCTGTTAAAAGGTTTTAACAGGTCAGCCTCTATTGTATTATAATACAAAGAAAGTGAACATTAAGAATTATGGAACATATATTCTTATTCTAGTGGTAAAAATTTTGGTAGGAAGTTTTAGATATTTTCTACTATGTATATAATAAAAACTGAACAACCACTTGGAGATTTGGCTAATAGTTTTCAGAAACACTTATGATATTTGCTGAATAGTTTAAAGTATGTATTAACTCACTTTGTAATGTGATATAATCTCTTGTATTATGCAGAGAATTTTAGCCAAACCTATGAAACAATACAAATAATCCGTTGAGCTTTTCGTATTTTTTTCTTGTGTTGAAAGGCCTTATATTGTATCATCTTATTTTATGTAGTTTAAAATTTACATAAAAATTGCAAGCTGCAAGAATGGTTCAAGGAACTCCATATACCTGTGATGGTTAATTTTATATGTTAATTTGACTGGGCTAAGGGGTACCTAGGTAGCTGGTAAAATATTATTTCTTGATGTGTCTGTGAGATTGATTCTGGGAGAGATGAGCATTTGAATTGATAGACTAAGTAAAGAAGATCACCCTCACCAATGTGGCAGGTGTCATGCTCTCTATTGAGTGCCTGAATAGGCAGAGGAAGGACAAATTTGCACTGCCTGCTTCAGCTAGGCCATCCATCTTCTCCTGCCCTTAGACATCAGTTATTCTGGTTCTTAGACTTTCAGACTCAAACTGGGAATTATACCTTTGGCTACCCTGGTTCTCAGGCCTTCAGAGTTAGACTAGAAGTGCACCATTGGTATTCCCAAGCTCTAATCTGCAGATGGTGGATCATGGGATTTTCATGTGAATCAATCTCACAAAATAAATCTCTTTCTTTATGTTTCTGTACCCAGTTGGTTCTGTTTCTCTGGAGAACCCCAACTAATGCAATACCCTTTACTTGTTAACCAACTTTTAAGTTCTCCTTTTGTTTACTTTCTCTCTCTTTCCCTCTTTCTCTCAATTTTTTAATGAGCCAATTGAATATTAGTGAAGATATCATGCCCCCTTTCTGAATACTTGGTTGTATATTTTCTGAGAAAAGGCTATTTTTTTATATAGCCACAGTATAATGACCAAATCAGGAATTTTAACATTGATATAATATATATAAACTACAATCCAAATTAAAATTAAATAAACCTTGTAGCTAATTTGTAGTTTGCTGGGAAAGGTTGAGATGATACAGGAAAGGGATGAGTAAATTACTGCAGCATGTCCTTGAATAGGCAACACGAGATATTATTTAGTACACAAATCATGGGGTTGACACTGATTATGAGAATAGGCAGGATATATGGGCACATATACAACTGGGTTGATTCATTTGTGACAGGACCTTGGATAGTTCTCCTCTGCTACTTGTGTCTACTTAGAGCTCTAATAAGCTGAAATTGAAGGAGAAGGAGATTAAAGCTTTAAGGAGGAAGAGGAGAGGGTTAGTCATCTATTAGAGTGGGACAACAAATGTATTAGGAAAACTTGTTATGATTACAGGTAAAATTAAGGATATATTTGAGGTTAGTCATCATAAAGTGCTTATTGTAACTGTCTATTTTCTTTCAACCACACTTGGCTTCATGGGTGCAGATACACAGTAAGAGGACAATTTTATTTAACGAGGGCTGAAGTTTTGACATGGTTGTACAATGAAGCAAGAAAGGGGCAGGGAATTGAGTGTGTATGCAAGGGAGTAAGGATGAAAACTGGCTTTGAATTTGAACTGGATAAATAGGGATCTGAAGGTCTCAGGGAATAAGGGGCACTGAGGAAGACTGCAGTTACTGTAATTACAAGTCTAGGACTTATTCTAGGAAGGGAGGAATGGTAGATGACAAGACCACTGGAAAGAAAGATGTCACCAGACTTAGAATCCCGAGTTCTGGAATGATTAATCTATGTGGTAATTGGAATTATTACAGGAATAGTGTGAGAAAGCACCAGAGAAAAACAGCCGGAGAAAATCTCCCAGGAATTATGAGTGACACAAAGCAATGAAGACTAGTACTGTGTGGTGTAGTCTGATAAGAGATTCAAAATATAGGACTTTTGGGGAGGAGAGATTGGTCTGAAAGCAGTGACGAAGAACATGGGAAGCACTTACTACACCCTTCAGGCTCGAAGGTGTGACAGAAGTGGGGAGAAAACATGAAAGGGCTAGAGGTGAAAAAGAGTCCTCTGCAGAGCCAGGCTTCTGTGAAAGCTTAAAAGGGACGGGATCTGTACTGCATAGGAGTGCCACATCTAAGAAGGCTTCATTCACACCGTAGCATTCAATGAAAGCTTTGTATATTTCGTCTGGCAATTTTCCATCAGCTGGAAGTAAAATGTCTTAAGGAGAAGCACCATTTCCTAACTCACAAAATGGTGCTATAAGAGCTTAGTAGAAGTTGAGAATAAGAGATTTGTTGATGATGGACCATAAGTTCCAGAAGGCCCTGAGTAAAAGGACGTTAGAAGTTGGGGGGAGGTGGAGATATGAAGTAAAAGTGAAAGTGTAGAGCCTTTGAGGATTGACGTCTGGGTATGAGGGATGACCTTCAGATATTCTGATTCTATTGATTTTGGGTAGGGTCCAGGCACCAGTATTTTTTTAAAAGCTCTCAGTGATTCTATTATGCTTCCAGGGCTGAGAACCATTGTTCTAAATACTTTACTTATATGAAGTTATTTAAACAATTCTTATAAATGCCTGTAAGTACTGTATTAAATTCATAATAAGCGACACATACATAATCAGCAGTCCCCAGCCTTTTTGACACCAGGGACCGGTTTCATGGAAGACAATTTTTCCACTGACTGGGGTGTGGGGCTGGGGGTAATGGTTTGGGGATGATTTCAGTGTGTTGTATTTATTGTGCAGCCAAACCTGTCTTCCAATGATAATCTGTATTTGTAGCCACTTGCTAGCATTAGCATCACCCCCTCAGCTCCACCTCAGATCATCAGGCATTAGATTCTCATAAGAAACGTGGCAACCTAGATCCCGCGCATGCACAGTTTACAGTAGGGTTCGCGTTCCTATGAGAATCTAATGCCCTTTTTGATCTGACAGGAGGCAGAGCTTATGTGGTGATGTGAGTGATGGGGAGGAGCTGTAAATACAGATTAAGCTTTAGCGGCTAACCCACTGCTCACCTCCTGCTGTGAAGCCTGGTTCCTAATAGGCTGCGGGGTGGAGGGCTGGGGACCGTAGTACATGATGTTACATATTTTAAATATTAAGTGAATAAATCACTCAAGCATATAGTTTTTTTAATCTATCACTGTCATTGTCAATAGTTATAAATTAACACAGACAGTTTTTGCCCAGTAAGTAGATGCTTCCACGTTCATTCACTGAATAGATCAAATGAAATCTACATCCAAGTGGACCTTGGAGACACGTGATACCATTTAACATCATGTGCTTTCACAAAGTAAGTCTTTTTTATTTATTTATTTATTTTTTTTATTTCAGCATGTTATGGGGGTACAAATGTTAAGGTTATGTACATTGTCCTTGCCCCCCTCCCCCGTCCAGTCAGAGCCTCAAGCCTGACCATCCCCCAGACGGTGCACATCGCACTCATTGTGTATGTATATACCCATCCCCTCCTCCCCCCTCCCGTCTGCCTGACACCCGATAAATGTTGTTCCTATATGTCCACTGAGGTGTTGATCCGCTGATACCAATTTGCTGGTGAGTACATGTGGTGCCTGTCCATCCATTCTTGGGATACTTCACTTAGTAGAATGGGTTTCAGCTCCATCCAGGAAAATACAAGAGGTGCTATATCACCATTGCTTCTTATAGCTGAATAGTACTGCATGGTATACATATACCACATTTTATTAATCCACTCGTGTATTCATGGGCACTTGGGTTGTTTCCACAACTTTGCAATTGTGAATTGTGCTGCTATAAACATTCGAGTGCAAGTGTCTTTTATATAGAGTGTCTTTTTTTCTTTTGGGTAGATGCCCAGTAGTGGGATTGCTGGATCAAATGGTAGATCTATTTGTATCGCTTTCAGGTATCTCCATATTGCTTTCCACAGGGATTGCACTAGTTTGCAGTCCCACCAGCAGTGTAGGAATGCTCCTATCTCTCCGCATCCACGCCAACATTTATGGTTTTGTGACTTTTCGATAAAGGCCATTCTCATTGGAGATAAGTGATATCTCATTGCGGTTTTGATTTGCATTTCCCTGATGATTAGAGATGTTGAGCATTTTTTCATATGTTTCTTGGCCATTCTTCTGTCTTCTTTTGAAAAGTTTCTGTTCATGTCCTTTGCCCACTTTTTT
>CAUYRT010006249.1:0-12321 GCA_963574885.1 Lepilemur ruficaudatus | reverse complement strand
GATGCTGAGATATTTGGTTTCAAAGAAAGAAACAAAGAACTTTGTGTTTTTTGAGTGACCCTTTGAAAGTCCTCCTGTGTGCTCAATCAAGTTCATCAGTCCACCATCTCTCCTACCTCCTTCCCCTCACTATTGTCAATAACAATACCTTCTAACGCCTCCAACAGTGTAACACCACTAATCAGTTAAAGACAGTTTTATCTTATAGCATAAAGATGCTTTTACCTCTAAAACTGATATTTCTCAAAGATCCAAACTCATATTGGTGCATATCTGTTGGCCAATCACCATGACATGAGGAGATTCTCAGTGATAGAGGGTTTACAAGAGTTTAAATGGGCTTGACCATAAGATGTCTTTGCACTGATTCTTTTTTTGAATTTTATTAAAAATTCATGGTAAAATGGTAAAATGGTAAAATGGTAAAAATAATACCATAAATAATCATATGGTAAAAACTTACCATGCTATTTATCCTCTTAAGTTTTAAGTGTGTATTATTATTAACTATAGGTACAATGTTGTATAGCAGATCTCTAGGGCTTATTCATCATCTTTCTTAGCTAAAATTTTATGCTTGTTGATTAATAATTCCCCATTTCCCTTTCCTCCAGCCCCTGGTAACCATCATTCCAGTTTTTAATTTTATAAATTTGATTACTTTAGATACCTTATGTAGTAGAATCATGCAGTATTTGTTTCTCTGTATATGGCTTATTTCACTTAGCATTGTGTCCTCAAGGTTCATCCATGTTGTCGCATATTGTAGAATTTCCTTATTTTTAATGCTTAGTAATATGCCATGGTGTGTATATACCATATTTTTTTTTTTTTTTTGAGACAGAGTCTCACTCTGTTGCCTGGGCTGTAGAGTGCCGTGGCATCAGCCTACCTCACAGCAACCTCAAACTCCTGGGCTCAAGCAATCCTTCTGCCTCAGCCTCCCAAGTAGCTGGGACTACAGGCATGCGCCACCATGCCCGGCTAATTTTTTACATATATTTTTAGTTGGCCAATTAATTTCTTTCTATTTATAGCAGAGACAGGGTCTCGCTCTTGCTCAGGCTGGTCTTGAACTCCTGACCTTGAGCTATCCACCCGCCTCGGCCTCCCAGAGTGCTAGGATTACAGGCGTGAGCCACCGCGCCTGGCCCAGAAGCTTTTTAATTTGAACAGGTTCCATTTATTTATTTTGGTTGTTTCAGCCCCTATTTTTGAAGCCATCTTATTTCTCCAACTTCTACATCTACCACCAAAAAATGTCTTTTGGTATCCCAGAGAAGGGTTTCCCAGGAAGCCAGACTTTCATTGTTAAAACTAGAATAGTCCTGGGCAAACAGGGATACCTGGTCACCTTACCTACATCAGAAAGTAATTAAAAGGTGTGTGTCCGTAGTAAACTATTAATAGAAAACAAGACCTACTGAAAGGGGAAGTCCCTTTTCGGCCTCATGGTGCGCTGTCATTTAGAAATTTGAGTCCAGATAGGCCTCAAAAGAGAAGCAAAATCCATATCTTTGTATTTAACATAACTTATATCATGAGTATTAATTGTTCGCAATCTTTTAAAAAATTTTTAAAAACAATGTACAGGTCAGACCATCAATGTGGATCATACTTGGCTATAAGCTACAACCCTGTTTAAAAGTAGACTGAACTCAATCAGATATTGGTTCAAATCCTGACTCCATCATTATTAGCTGCATTCTTCAGTGACAGAGAAACTAGGAGTGAAGGAGAATTCAAATGGGTAAGAAAAGAGAGGCTGGACACTGTGGCTCATGCCTGTAATCCCAGCACTTTGGGAAGCCAAGGTGGGAGGATCACTGAGGCCAGGAGTTTGAGACCAGCCTGAGTAGCAAGAAATAAACATGCAACATAAACCAGCGCCTTTGCTACTAGGCTGTTCCTGTTACCTTTCTACTGTATTTGCCTAGCCTCATAGAAGGCTTCAAGCCCAACCTCAATTTCATCATTCAACCAACCCATGGGATACAACCAAAACTGTATTAGGATTAATCACTTTGTGGCTCTAAATATTTTTTTCAGATTATACTTACCATTTAGGAAAAACGGCTTAAGTTACCAGTTACTGACTAGCACAAGCACATAGCAGATGTTCAGTTAATAACTATTCTATGTACAAAGGGGCTAGTACCACCTATTAATGGTTGCCAAGGAAACTCTGAGAAAGTCTCTCTAAAAGATATTTCTTCTAACCAAGTATTTTTCAAAGCTGTATGGATATTCCTATCACAAATTACATTTTTACAATGTAATCAGATCATTAAATAGAAAGGAAAAGTAGTCTGAAAATCTCTGGGGAACTGAAAAACCACACACGATACTCAGCTGAAGACTAAATTCCAGTAAGTATTTTTAAGAGAATGAGAGTCACAAATCTGGTTCTTCTATCTACAAAGAAGTAAATTTAAATCATGTGAAGATGAATAAAATTTGAGAAATGGTGAGGGGAAGTCTTTAATGCTCATATTTTCCAAATCTTCTTTTAAAAAGTAATATAACCTTTTTTAAAAAACATTCATCATCTAATTTAATCCTTATAACTTCCATCTGAACTAAACTTCTACCTTTTCATTTACAGATAAAACCACAAAGAAGGTGAATAAATTGATCATGGCTTCATAGCCAGTAAAATGAAAAAGCTTGAACTCAAACTCAGTTCTGGTGCACCACCATGCTCCCAAGAGCAAACCCATGCCCTTGGCCTGTTATGTTGCCTCACTGATTACTGAATAAGCTAATGAAATGTGTAACTTAAATTAGGCTAATGTTCCCTATAGAAGCATTTCTATAATCCATTTTTTAGGTTATTTATTAATTGTGGTAAATTATACGTAACCCAGAATTTACCATCTTAATCACTGAAAAGTGTATAGCCACAATTCTACTTTCTGTCTCTATGAAGTTGACTATTCTTGGTATCTCATATAAGTAGAATCCTACAGTATGTGTCCTTTTGTGATTGACTTATTTCACTTTGCATAATGTCCTCAGGGTTCATCCATGCTGTAGCATATGTAAAAATTTCTTTCCTTATTGACAGTGAATAGTATTCCATTTTATATATATGTAAATTACATACACACACCCCGCAGATTTTCTACTTCTCTAGTCCTTGAAGTTAATTAGAATTCAAAGGGTAAGGCATTAATCAATGAAAAAGAAAAATGATGCTGGTTCATTAGAATTGACCTATGATTGTAGTGAGCGGGATTCTGAGTTAGCTTTCAAATTGCAGAGGTCAAAACAAGAGGCATATAAAGCTGTTTCGTATCTTTCAAAGGTGCAAGTTTAAACAGACTACCCACATTCTCATTCAAGTCACTAGGTTAAACTAGTGACTCAAAGAGTATCTCAAAATGGGTTTATTCAGTTTCCCTTTGGAAAATATGGGTCTAGGCATTGATACATAGATTCATACATACATAAAAGATAGATCCTAAGTGTGTATACATATATACACACACACACACTTAGATATAAATATATCATGTATATTTATGTATGTATATGAATTTATGTATCTGTACACAATACAGAAGAATTTGTAGGATCTTATGGTAGGCATGTCCTTTCTAAGGAGACATGCAGAAAACACAGAAGCCATGAAGTTTAATTATATTAAAAACTTTGATAGTTATATTAAGAACTTTTGCATGGTAAAAGACACTACAGAGTTAACATACAAATAAGAAACAAGGAATACTTTCAACTTATAAAATAAAAAAATCCATGAAATATGAAGAATTTCTACAAATAACATGAAAAATTATAAAATAGCAAAAGGATACAAGTAATAAAGAAAAGAAAATGAACAATAAACATATTAAAAGATGTTCAAGCTTATAATAACCAAAGAAATACCAATTATTATAAAATAATTTTTATTAGATGAGCAATGACTGTTAAAATCCCAATTCAAAATGAACAAAACTATTTTGCAGCAACAAAGTATATATTGGAACAATTATGCAGAATGGTCAAAAGTCTAGAATCATTTTAACTTTTAAAATAATTAACCAACCTGAGCAACTTTAATTGAATTCTGGGTAGAACCACCAGCATGATATTCGACTTTGAATTTTTTTACAAGTTCATCAAACCTGTAAGGAAATCACAGTAGAAAAAAGTAAGTTAGCATCTGTCAGTTGTCACAACACAAGTTTTTCTGATTAGAAGCACATTAAAACACAATTAGTGGAATTTTTAAAATTGTATAATTATGTTGAATAAATGACTTAAATACTATATGATAACTATACTAAATTTCCATATTTAAGAAACTTTCCCATAAGTGTACAACTACAAGAATTTAAAGTATATAGACTGTCCATAATTAGCCATTAGACTACACAGAAAGTAAAAATACAAATTAATAAATTGCCAAATGCAAGTCAAATATAGCAAATTGGTGAAGTCAAAATCAGAATCCTAGTCTCAGAATTACTTGTTAACTATAAACATGCAGAAATCAGTATGCATTTCTCCTCATTCCTGACAACTCAGAGTTTTCTATACAACCAAAATTTTACTTATTAATGTTACCCTTGGAATCAGTTCAAGATGTATAAAAATTATAGGCCCTTAACACTTAAAGATGGATGAAAAAGCATATGTTCACCTCCTCTTCCATGTCTTACTGAATGTCAAAAAATGTTTTATATATAAAAAATGAACAGAAGTATAAAAGCACTGCAAAGTAAAGAAAGAAAGGTAACATAAGCAGACCACAACTTTGAGAAATAACAAGTTCTAGTTTAACAGAAAGCAAATGTAGTAGAACTGACAAAACACTGATAGGAGACACAATAGTGAGGGAAATTACTTTGAACACTGTATTTGCTCAACCATTTCCACCTTATCCAAAGGAATAAAATGTTTAAGTGTGCCAACTACCCATAGTAAGCCCTCCTTATTTGGGCAATTGTATAGATTCCTAGCTACTGCTTGCCTCTTCTTTTGTCTGTCTTTTCTTTTCTTTTCCTTTCTTCTTCTTTTTTTTTTTTTTTTTTTGGAGCAGAGGAAACTAATAGCTTTATTAATATATAATTCACATACTATAAAATTCACCTATTTAAAATGTATAAGCCAATTGGTATTTGGTTACTAAACTATTTCACTTACCATATTTTCAAGGTTCATCCATGTTGTAGCATGTATCAGTACTTTATTGCTTTTGATGGCCACATAATATTCCAATACACACACACACACACACACACACACACCCCACACACACACCCCACACACACACACACCCCCCACATTTTGTTTATCCATTCATCTGTCAATGGACACTTGGGTTGCTTCTTTTGTCTATTATGAATACTCCTTCTATGAATATTCATGTAAAAGTTTTTGTGTGGACATAACGTTTTTATTTCTCTTGGACGTGTATGTGAAAGTAGAATTGCTCGGTCACATAATATCTCCAAATGTTTAACATTCTGAGGAACTTCCACACTGTTATCAATGTCCTGCCTAGTTTTAACACACAGACAATATAGGGAAACCTGCCTAATTATTTGAAAAGAAGCAACTAGAGAATAACAGAATTTCTTTGCATTAACTTAACGACTACTGAAATTAAAAATAAATAAATCACTAGTTGTATAGATGACCTTAGCAGTAAAACTATGCATGGATAAAAACCAAAATGAGGCCAGGTGCAGTGGCTCACTCTTGTAATCCTAGCACTCTAGGAGGCCAAGGCAGGAGGATTGCTTGACCGCAGGAGTTCAAGACCAGCCTGAGCCCTGAGCAAGAGTGAGACCCTGTCTCTACTAAAAATAGAAAAAATTAGCCAGGCATGGTGGCACAAGCCTGTAGTCTCAGCTACTTAGGAGGCTGAGGTAGAAGGATTGTTTGAGCCCAGGAGTTTGAGGTTGCTGTGAGCTAGACTGATGCCATGGCACTCTAGCCCCCACCCCACTCCCCAAAAAAAGACAAAAATAGGAAAGCTGAAATTTAAAAATACCCAAGAAGTATTAATATACAGAAAATACAGAAGATGGAAAATATGAAAGAAAAACTAAAAGGCATGGACAATCGATCACACAGCCCAAGATCTATTTAAGAGAAAATACAGAAAGGGAATATAGAGACAATAAAGAGTAAGAAAGAAAGAATAGAAAAAAATGTTTTCAAACAAGATGAAACATATAATCATCAAGTTTTTTCAGACACCAAGAAGCCTTACTAGTGATGGGGACCCATTCTTAGACACATCTTATTAAATCTCTAATATTAAGAGAAAACTCTAAAAGCTTATGAAGTAACACATAATAGATTACCTAAAAAGAAATAAGAATCAGACTAATACCAGATTTATTAAAAAAATACAGGATGCTAAAAAATAATACAGTAGTGTATTGTATGCTAGCAGTAAAAAAAGATTTTGAAGCTACAAATCTATATCCATTCAAATTATTAACCTAATAAGGAAAAACAATATTTCCCAATCTTTTAACCTATGTGAAAAATAAAAATTACTGAGAAACTATGCCAAAAACAACAAAAAAACACACGAAAAAGAAGAAAAATGGCATGTGATTGAAAAATGAGAGCAGTGGATGACTTTGAAAAGGGAAGCCAGAAAGAAATTAAAGTGTCCGTTATACACTACTAAATATAAAATTCTCCCTTTCATGGAGAAGAATCTGTAAGTATCTCTAATGTTAATAATCATTTCTTAAACAGAGGTTTTAACAGAGGTTTTCTAAATAACTAAGCAACTAGTGATTTATTTATTTATTTTTAATTTCAGTAGTCGTTAAGTTAACGACTACTTAGAAAACTATTGTTTTCTTTAACAGAGGTTTTATCACTTAAATATTATTTAAGTGATACATTGTTAGAAGAGTTAAAATATATCAAATAAATAAAACGAGGAAGAAAAAAGGCAAAATAGCATAAGTGCATTATATTCTTCGTCTTCCAGAATAGAGTCAATGGAAATTGTATAAATTTGTTAATTCAAGTAACAGGGCATAACTATATTATTTAGATTTATAATGGTAAACTAAAAACATTAACTATATTTGCATCTCTATGGAGTGGGTACAGAGGGATGTTGTTTTTATTGGTGTTTAGTTTTGTTTTTTATAAATTTAAGGGAATGTAAAATAAATGTGCAATTTTTAAAAAGTGAACACCTGTGTAACCACCACTCAGGTTAAGAAGAAGAACACTAAAATGATTTATAAAACTTCCTGTCCTATAACACATACATATATACTTGACTATTTCTGTGGACTGTACATTCCAACTCATTGATACAGATATCTATACCTACACACTCCACCGTGTCTTAATTACACTGCATTGTGTCTTAAAGAACAAGTGTCCTTATCTTGTTCTTCTTGATGAGTGCTTTGACTATTCTTGGTTCCTTGCATTTCCATATAAATTTACAACTAGTTGTCAAACTCCAAAAACAACTTGTCAGGATTTTGATGGGGATTGCAAGTGCTACTTCTATATATCTACACTGGGAAAAGTGATATCTTTCCAATATTACATCATGTAATCCATAGTCACAGTATATACTACAGTGTATTTATTTAGGTTTTCCTTAAATATCTCTCAACAAAGTTTCATAATGTTTGCCATAATGGCTGCATATCTTTTCTTAGGGTCACTACTCCATACTTTCTATATTGTAACTATTTTAAGCAATATTTTTTAAACTTAATTTGTATTTGCTGCTGGTATTTAGAAACATACTTCTTCATACCAATTTTTCCCAGCTAAGTTTATAATATCTAATTAATTCCAATGAATTATCTGTGTTCTTGCCATAAATAATCATCATTTGTGAATAATGACAATTTTTTCCCTCCCCTTTTCTTGCCTTAGTGCAGAAACTAGTACTTACAGCACAACATGCTTAGAAAATAAATAACAGTGGTTGGTAACGGGCAAATTTCATTTTGTTCTAAATTTTGGTCTGATAAATCCTGATGAATGGCAGGGCAGGTCCAAACTAAAACTAAAAGTCTTAGAAGTGTTTAATTTTTCACCTTGATTTACTGTTGTATGTGTTGCTTTTACTAAAGAGTTAAACTTTTTAAAATGTTAAAGATTTATGTCTACTGATATTGATAATATTCCATATCATGTCAATTTATAAATGTTAAGTTATAAAAACATATGCACAATATAATCCCTTTCCTTGCACAAACAAAATTACCCAATATACATTTCTCCTGAAAGAACGTAGAAGAATACAACCTTAGTACTAACAGTGGTTATCTCCAAGTCAGGAGCAATACGTATCTTTTATATATTTGTTTTATTTGTGCAATAAGCATATAAATTGTTTTGTAATTTAAAAAATTAAAAATCAACTTCATTTTATAATAAAAGAACATAGCAATCTTCCACACAGTTATTTAAAAAGAATTATACATAGAATAAAGCTGAATAAAAAGCACACAGCAGAGACGTAAATGATTCTGAAAGGAGGCAGGAAAACTTTAACATTTGAACTAAAATTTGACAGTTAAGGGAGAAAAAATATTCAGGGCAGAGGGTAAAACAAAAAACATGACATAGTCAAAAAAACAGGTTAAACACATACTAAAATATAAGTTAAAATCAAAGTAGTAAAAACCGACAAAAAAAGTTAACTGCCAGGCTAATAAGTTCAGACATTGTTTCAAAGTTTACTAGAAATTATTAAAATCTGTTTAGTAATAGTGCAAAAAGCATATTTTTTTATTGTGATAGCACTGTTTGGAGGACAGGGTAAAAATAGGCAGATTGCCTGCCTTTAGAATAACTCATACCAAACAGGATAAAATACTGAGAGAAAGAGAAAGAGAGAGAAAATAGAGAGAAAGAACCAAACCCAAGAATTATTCTGAAGTTGACAACACAGGATGTGATAAATAACTAGAAGTGGAAAAGGGGAAGAGGGATGATTATTCTGAGGTTTCTAGTTTGGATGACCAGTTGAATAGTGTTAGGAAAGAGAATAGATGAGAAAAAAAAAATCATAAGGAGCAAAGGAGACTTCTAAGCAGTTAACTAACAAAACAAGAAACATTTCTCTTCAGGGAACTGATTGTACTGTAACAAGATTTGTTTCCTTTAATTTCTTACATGGATTGGGCACCTAAACCATATCTTGGTTTTCTCTGTGTACTTTTCTTGCTGAACAAAATTTTTTGTTTATCCATGAATAGTCAGTCTACCTTGTCTGTATAAAAAACTATCAACGTACCCACTGGAAAAGAGAAAGGACCATGTATCTCTAATGAAAGAAATGGAAAGGTTCAGGCTAAAATATTAATAAACCTCAAACTAAGATTATAAAGGGAAATAATTATGTATAAATCTTAACTACTTTCTAAATTGTTTAGGATTAAAAGAGTTTATGGTATCTTTACATTTTACAGGAAATGTCTACCTATTTTCCTTATGTGACTTTCCATAAGGAGTGAAGTATTTTAGTATTTTATAGATTGATTCTTTCTTTCTCCTGATTCTTCCCTTCTTTTGATTGAGCTTCTTTGTCTTAGGAATGGGCATACAAACACCTCAATCAAAAGACTGACAGAATTAAAGGACAGTGTCTGATCGATTTTCCTATTAACAACCCATTTCCAAAGCCCAAATTAATAAAGTATTAATACATAGCAATTATGATATTAAAACAAATTCCAAAGGAATGTTATGTAAATAAAATGTAAAAGAGAGAACCTGAATTCAAAGTCCTGGATAATAGTTTCCCATTGACAGAAGCGAACACAAAGAATAAGAACAAATTTGATTATATGAAAAATCTGCATTGAGAAAGATCATTTTGGAAGCTGTATATAAAATGGAATTGCCCAGTGTGGTGGTGCACACCTGTGTGCCTGCTGCTAGGGAGACTGAGGAAGGAGGATCACTTGAGCCCATGAGTTTCAGGCCAGCCTGGGCAACATCGTGAGACCCTGTCTCAAAAAATAAAAATTAAAGCTTTTCTATCTAAAAGTAAAACCGAACAAATAAAAACTTTAAAATAGAAAGGAAAAGAAATGCTTAATAGGAAAAGGGCTGTTATCTTTATCAAAAATAAAGTGCTCATACAAAAGAGAAATAAAAATACTACAGCTCAGATAAATCAAAAAATAAACAATGAGCAAAAGAAAAAATAAGGTCAATTGCAGTGGCTCACACCTATAATCCTAGCACTCTGGGAGGCCAAGGCAGGAAGATCTATTGAGCTTAGGAGTTCGAGACCAGCCTGAGCAAAAACGTGACCCTGTCACTATCAAAAATACAAAAAATCAGCCGAGCGTGGTAGTGTGCACCTGTAATCCCAGGTACTTGGGAGGCTGAGGTAGGAGGATCGCTTGAGCCCAGGAATTTGAGGTTGCAGTGAGCTATGTTGACACCACTGCACTCCAGCCAGGGCAACAGAGCAAGAATGTCTCAAAAAAGGAGAGGAGAGAGAAGAGGAGAGGAGACGAGAAGAGAGGAGAGGAGGGGAGGGGAGAGGAGAGGAGGGGAGGGGAGGGGAGGAGAGAGGAGAGGAGCGGAGAGGAGAGGAGAGGAGAGGAGAGGAGAGGAGAAAAAAAGATAAATGTTGAAAAGTAATCAACCTTTCTTACTACTAATCCAATACAGATTTCTGCATAATAAATTAATTTAGTGTATAAATTATAATATTCACCATTAGTAGAGACATGAAAAAGCTGACATAACCATACAGTGTTAGTGATAGAACTACTGGAAAATAATTTGGCAATACGTATCAAGAGTCACAAAAATGTTCATACTCTGTTATCATAAAATTCTATTTTGGGGACTCTATCCTAGAGAAGTAATCCAAACCATAAAAAAATGCTACATGAAAAGCTGCTCATCCTATATAATAAAATAAAAACAACATAAACAACCAAACACAAAGGAAATTAAGTAAATAACGGTAATTATCATTGGAAAAATATTAAATTTGTAATACTATAATTACTTATATGTTGCATTATTATAAGAAATGACAGCTTATGAAGATATGAATAATATAATGAATAAATGCATTAAACAATGTATGAAAAGGACATTAAAGATAAGCAAATTAAGATAAAGTCAAAAGAACAAAAAATGCATAACGTGCAGCTTATGAAAGCTGAAATATAATATGGGATGTCCTTATATTTACTGTTCAATGAAATTATCATAATATAAAAATCCAATGTGATCAGTATTTTTTCTTTAAAAATTAATAGAAAATGACCAGAAAGGACATACACATAGCCTTTTATTATATAAGCCTTTTCCTTATGTTTTTTACAATTTGATCATGCACTTACATTCATTTTTTAACAAAGACATTTTTATTTAAGAACACTTTTAAATAAAAATTAATGTCACGGGAATGTAATTTAGAATTTCTTAAGGACTAACTTTATGAACAAAAGCAAAAACAATACCATATCTTCAACAAAAGTTTTAATACCTGTTCTGATAGTGCATAGGAGAATTTAAATTCTAAGTAATGGTTTCTTTCCACTCTCATATCACATATCATGAAATACTTCATAAACTGATAACTGCTGGATAATTAACCTGATAGCTATAAATCTACTTTGATTTTGAGAAGAAAAGCATAGTACAAGGAAGTGGAGAGGCTTTCAAAGAATAATGAATAATGAGGTAGGAAAAGTTGTGACTAAATACTGGTCTTTTGATCCTGGTTTAGTATTAAATCTCTTGAGCTATTATGCCACTTTAGAGTGGTACTGTATACAAGAAAAGGTATTAAATAAAATGATCCAATGTAGAAATTTAAAGTCTACTAAAACAAAGACCACACTAACTTCTGGTAAAAATAAAAATAATGCTGATGATCATAAGCTTGCTACTGCCAGCAGCAAGAGCTTTTAATTGTGGAACAGCTGGGCAAATTGACCAAAGTAAACACAGGCAAGCTAACACAATCCATCATTTATAATAAAGCCCTTTTGGCATTGAAATCAAGGCACAAGTATTATTGCAAATAAATGCAGGATGGTATATTACAGAGAGATTCACCTTTTCAAAAGCAATAATTATTATACTAACTACAACATGGACAGATAGGTTATAGAAAGTTTGTGAACTGAACAATTTAAAGGAAGAGAATTATGATGTTATATCAAAGAGAGAATAGCTAGATTTTGATGCTTGTCATTAAAATATACAGATCATTTCATAAGATTTCCAACTAGTTTCCACATTATAAAGTTAGAGCAAAGAAAAAATAAATGATTCTAATGATTTTTTTTTTTCTTTTTGAGACAGAGTCTTACTCTGTTGCCCGGGCTG
>CAUYRT010006246.1:0-22575 GCA_963574885.1 Lepilemur ruficaudatus | reverse complement strand
CTATTGCCGTGTTTGGTGTGAAGGGCCGGTCTAAGAACTTCCTGTAGGGCTGGTCTAGTCTTTGCAAATTCCATCAGAGAATGCTTGTCTGAGAAGGACTTTATTTCTCCCTTGTAGAAGAAACTTAATTTTGCCAGATAGGGAATTCTAGGTTGGGCTTTATTCTGTTTTAGTAGATCAAGAATAGGCACCCAGTCCCTTCTGGCTTGTAGGGTTTCAGCTGAGAAATCTACAGTTAATCTGATAAGCCTGCCTTTGAAGTTTATTTGTTGTTTTTGTCTGGCTGCACGGAGGATTGCTTCTTTTGCATTTATTTTGTTCAGCCTAATAATCACGTGACGAGGTGATTGCCTTTTCATGTTGAGCCTTCCAGGTGTTCTGTGTGCTTCTTGCATCTGAATATCGAGATTTCTGGCTAGGCCTGGCATATTTTCCTCTAGTATTTCATGAAATAAGTTTTCCAGCCCTTTTGAGTGGTCTTCAGCTCCCTCCGACACCCCTATCAACTGTAGGTTATTAAAAAGTGCTCAAAAGATATGAACAGGAACTACAAAAGAAGATAGACTAATGACCTACAAGCATACAAAAAAATGCTCAGCATCTCTAATCATCAGGGAAACGTAAATTAAAACCACAATAAGATATCACCTTACCCCAGTCAGTATGGCTTTTATTAAAAAGTCCAAAAAAAAAAAAAAAGATGCTAGCATGGATGCAGAGTGAAAGGAGCACATACATACTGTTGGTGTGACTACGAATTCGTGCAACCTCTATGGAAAATAGTAGGAGACAAAAGTCAACCTACAATTTGATCTAGCAATTCCATTACCGGATATTTACCAAAAGGAAAAAAAGTCCCTCTATCAAAAAGACCCCTGTACTTAAATGTGTATTGCAGCCCAATTCACAATTGCAACAATGAGGATTCAACCTGAATGCCCATCAATTCATGAGTGGAATAACTAAATGTGGTATATGTATATCATGGAATACTACTCAGCCATGAAGAATGATGAATTAATGCCTTTTGCAACAATTTGGATGAAACTGGAGACAATTATCCTAAGTGAAGTATCTAAAAAATAGAAAAATAAATACCACATGTACTCACTATTAAACTGGAGCTAACTGATGAGCACACATGTGCGTAGAGGAAAGTAAGCCTCAAAGGAAATCAAGCAGGGGAGAGGGAGACAGAGGAGATGAGTGAAAACCAAACTAACAGGTACAATGAACATTATCTGGGTGACAGACATACTTTTAACCCTGACTCAAGTGTTACAAAAGTGATCCATGTAACCAAAAACAATTGTACCCCCATAATACTTTGAAATAAAAAATTATATTAAGTTTATGAAAATAAAATGTGAATTTGGGAAAGAGTGAAATTAATTCTGACCACGAAACCTAGAAAAATCACAATTAGAGAGGCCAGCTTTTGAATAGATCTTTAAAAGTAACTAAATTTCCTATGGTTATCTTATTATTTAAAATCAATATAATAATAAAATATTTCACCAAAAACTAATGACATATAATTATTTCTAAATAAAACAAATACAATGGCTAAAATGTTTCTATTAGATAATATGCAGAAGAGTGAAGGGGAGGAAGAGGATTATAGAAGTACAACCCAGAGCTAATTTACATCAACCACTGTGATGCCATTAGAATCAAATGAATCTCCAAAAGACAACAAGGCTACAGTTGTCCACAGATTATAATGAACAAACTCTCTGTTTTGTTGGGGTTTAGAGAGTCATTAAACATACAAAGTTTAATTTCATTGGCAAACTAATAAATAAATAAAATCATGCAAATTTATTAACCCTAGGCACATAATTAGGGCTAACCAAGTTGAATTGTATGTATAGAATTGTAAGATACTGACATGTATATCTTGCAGGCTGCTATACAAACAACAATTGAACACTTTCGCGCAGCTCCCAAATGACCACTTGCTTTTACTGCTTCATTAATATAATTGGAACTAGGACTTATTTAGCTCTAGCCAAATGATTTCAAAGAGGCTGATTATTTTCAGTCCCTAGGAAAAGCATTTAAAAACAGAAGAGGGGATGTGCATAAAAACACATCTAGTGATGCAGTTGAAATGCCCTACAAATGAGAAAATTAAAATTTGACACTAACAAGGTGGTTGCTGAAACCCCATTTTCTCTAATTAGAGGTGTTTTCTTTTTCTCTTTTTTTTACTTCAATACCAAAATTTATGGGAGGACCTAGTGAATTAGCATAATATGTAAAAGGAACAAGGCTATTTTATTAAGAGTTTTCACTTGAAATTAAAGTTTGCACTATAAATATATAAACTACAAATACATCAACCTTAATTTGAGGACTGGGCTGGATCCAAAGAAATGGTTAACAATGCTTAGCATTTAATAGGTGCTCTGAGAAATGCTTATAAGAAAGCCTACTAATTTTATTCTTTACTCTTTTATTTATCCATTAATTTTAACATTGAAAAAACATTTATTGAATTCCTACTATGTACCAAAGATTAATGCATTAGAAACTAAGGCAACATCTTTAATTTCTGTTTCTTTCTTTCTTCCATATTTTTCCATGTTATATTCCTTTCAAATATATTTAATATAGTATATAAACACTCTGTCATTATATATATGTACTCATATATATTATTTAATGAATATATATACATAAATAAGTGGTCCCCAACCTTTTTGGCACCAGGGACCAAATGTAAATTAGTGCAACCCCTATGGAGAACAGTCTGGAGTTTCCTCAAGAAACTGAAAATAGAGCTACCATATGACCCAGCAATCCCACTGCTGACTATATAACCACAGGAGGGGAAATCAGTATATTGAAAAGATGACTGCACTCCCACGTTTATTGCAGCACTATTCACAATAGCCAAAATTTGGAATCAACCGAAGTATCTAACAGTAGATGAATGGATAAAGAAATCATGGTACATATACACAATGGGATATCATATAACCATAAAAAACAATGAAATCCTGTCATTTGCAACCACACGGATGGAACTGAAGAATATTATGTTAAGTGAAATAAGCCAATCGCAGAAAGACAAATCTAGCATCTTTCATGTTCTCACTCAAATGTGGGAGCTAAATATTGTTAAAATATGATTGATTTCATGGTGACAGAGAATAGACTGATGTTTACTAGAGGGTGAGAGAGGTAGAGGGGAGGGAGGTAAAGTGGGAATGGTTAATGGCTAAAAAAATATAGATAGAATGAACAACATTTAATAACACAAAGAAATGACTATAATCAATGACAAGTTATGGTATATTTTAAAATAACTAAGACTAGAGTTGGAATGTTCCTAACATACACAAAAAAAATGATAAATGCCTGAGATGATGGATACCCTAATTACCCTGATTTGATTAATTCACATTGTATGCTTCTATCAAAACATCACATAGACCTTACAAATATATACAAACATTATGTACCTATAACTAAAAATTTAAAAAATTAAAAAGATATATGGTTACATTCATGAATCATAAATTATGTAAATGCAAGTAATACTACTGAATTTTCACTTCTGATAACATTGTTTTAATTTCTATATTTGCTTTACATACTCTATTTATTTTTATGATTTTTTTCCTACAATATGCTAAAGATTTTTAAAAGGAGAAGTTAAGTATGTAACTTTGGAGCCATTTTCAAGAATTCAGCCTGTGAAACTTCATGGCTAATAACATTTCGACACACTACCGGACATTTTTGGATGAAAACAAGGAGAGTTCCAATTCATACTGTGCTTCCATTTGATTTCCCACTGTGTTAAATTCTCATTTTATGTCCCCATGTGTATTCACAAATACAGTTTTATTTTTGTAAGTACAATATTGTCTCCGTGGTTTTAAGCCTTTGAAGTTAGGTCTGTCCTTAATTGTTTTGTTTCCTCAGAAAGGCAACTGCTTTATGAAATAGTGCCACAATAATAAAGCATGCATACAGTGAGGGCTTAACTAAGCTGTTTATTTTGTAACTATGCTTCCAAAGTATTCTTGAGAGGATATATCAACCTTTTTAAAATCTAAACTTTAAAAGCAAGACAGAGTTTTGAAGTGTCAAATTTTCTTTCAAGCAATTTTCAAAGAGGATCCAATTAACTCAGGAGACATGACTTTTAGTCCTTTTTCTGTGTGTGTGTGTCTGCACTCACGTGTTATTTCATTCTTCTTTTTACAGCATTATAAAGCCCTTCAACCTGGGGATATGTCATTTTTGTTTATGTGTGTTTGTATATATTATCACATTTACAGTACAATACCTTAATAATTGCAGGAGCCTAAGACATGTTGCTTGAATTTAAAATTGAGTTATATATCTTCAGAGACAAAATTGAATAAAAATGCAGAGGGATATTCAAGAATCCTTCTTAGTTTTCCTCTCAATTCTTTATCTTCATCACATGGAGATATGAAATTTATTTGTGTGCCACAATTGCCTAGAGCAGTACTGCCCAGTACAAATACAAGCTACACATATAATTTTAAAAGTTCTAGTAGTGACATTCAAAACAAAGTTATAAAGAAATAGGTTCAATTAATTTTCATAACATATTTTATTTAACTCAATGTATTCAAATATCATTTTAACAAATAATATAAAATCACTAATGAGTTATTTTATGTTAAATCTTTGAAAGTAGTTTGAATTTTACACTTACCACTCATCTCAACTTGAACCCTAAAACATCCATCAGAAATACTTTTTCAATATTTAGATTTCATAAAATTTAGGTTGGCATAAAGAGATTCACATACCCAAGTTGTTTCAAACAAACATATATTTTGCCATAACCAAACTGATTACACAAAATGAATCTTATTTGGCATTTGCTTCCAATTTGTAAAACTACTTTGTCATTATTTAGTATAGATTGGACTTTGAAGCAAAAGCATACCAGCTTCAAAACTATAAGTAAATTCAATAACTTTTATTTTAACTATTGTTAATATTGAATTTAAAGGTGCATTATATGAATTGAAAAGTAAATCTATGTTTTTTAATACTAAAAAGCATTGTTCATATTCTTTCTTTTAAACTGGAAGCTAATTTACATAATTCTATTGAATACAGTAAAAATTTCTGTCATCTGACCTTGTGAATAATGCGTAAGACCTTTATTACTGATTTATATGAGAAAAAATTTTAAAGTCAATACATTTCTTTACTTTCCAGATAGATCACTAACAAGCTTTTCCTTTCTTTGGAGATTCAAATTTAGCTTGTTTGTATGCTTGATAATAGTTAGAAAACATAAACACCATTGAAATTGACTTTTCTTTATTAAATATTTCACAAACATTCATTTCAAAAAAAGTCTTAAATTGGAATTAATACCATAATCTTTGTAAGACTCTTCACTTCTTAACAAAATATACTTAAATTACATTCTATTTATTTCTTTTTTTATTTCAAAGTATTACAGGGGTACAAATATTTTTGGCTACAAGGATCATTTTTATAATGCTCAAGTCATGATTATAAGTGTGCCTGACACCCAGATATTGTTCATTGTACCCATTAAGTAGTGTACGCCTATTTTCTCCTCCCCTCTTCCCCTTGCTTGATTTTCACTGAGTTTTACTTTCCTCTATGCACATATGTACTCATCAGTTAGTTCCAATTTCATAGTGAGTATATGTGGTGTTTGTTTTTCCATTCTTTAGGTACTTCACTTAGGATAATGGTCTCCACTTCCATCCAAATTGTTGCAAAAGGCATTATGTAATCTTTCTTCAGGGCTGAATAGTATTCTATGCTATACAAATACCGGGTTTTGTTAATCCACTCATGAATTGATGGGAATTTGGGATGATTCCACAACTTTACAATTGTGAATTGTGTTGCCACAAACATTTGTGTACAGGTGTCTTTTTGATTAAACAACTTCTTTTCTTGTGAGTAAATACCTAGTAATGGGATTGTTGGATTAAATGGTAGGTTGACTTTTAGTTCTTTGAGGTATCTCCATACTATTTTCCAGAGAGGTTGTAGTAATTTGAAGTTCCACCAACAGTATAGAAGCATGCCTTTCTCTCCGTATCCAAGCAAGAATCTATTGTTTTTGGAATTTTTAATAAAATCATTCTAACGGGGATAAGGTAATATCTCATTGGGGTTTTCATTTGCATTTCCCTGATGATCAGTGACATTGAGCATTTGTCTATCTTCTTTTAAAAAACTTCTCTTCATGTCTTTTGCCCACTTTGTGATGAAGTTGTTTGATTTTTTCTTGTGGATTTGCTTGAGTTCTTTGTAGATTCTTTATTAGTCCATTATCAGATGCATAGCTTGAGACTATTTTCTCTCATTTTTGTGGGTAGTTTATTTGCTCTGTTAATTATTACCTTGGCCTTGTAGAAGTTTTTTATTTTAATCAAGTTCCATTTATTTATTTTTGTTGTTGCTGTAATTACCATTGGGGTCTTCTTCATAAATTCTGTGCCTAGGCTGATATCTAGAAGAGTTTTTCAAACATTTTCTTCCAGTGTTCATATGGTTTTGTGCCTTACTTTTAAGTATTTTATCCATCTTGAATTAATTTTTCTGAATGAGAGAGAATGGATCATTTCATTTTTCTGTGTGAGGCTATCCAATTTTCTCAGCACAAGTTATTGAATAGAGCTACTTTTCCCCTGTGTATATTGTTATCTGGTTATATACTGCTGGTAAGAAACATTTTAGATTTAAAGATGCAAATAAAGTGAAAGTAAGGTGTGGAAAAAGTTGTACCATGCAAATTATGAACAAAACAAACAAAAAGAAGTTGGGTAGCTATACTAATATCAGACAAAATAGACATCAAGGCAAAAATGGTTACCATATGCTCAGAGGACATCTTAAGATGATGAAAGTGTCAGTCAGTCATAAAGATATATCACTGAAATCCTCTAAAACTGATTTATGTGAATAGCTGTACAACTTGGTAAATTTACTAATAACCATTTAAAATGGAGTAAAGGCATGATATGTAAATTATACTTCAATAAAGAAAAAAAATACATTTAACATCAGAGCCCCAAAATACATCAAGAAAAACTACAGAATTGAAGAGAAAAATAGACAAAGATAATTGAATACCTTACAGTCAGTACTGAATAAAATACCTAGGCAAATCAACAACAAAGTAGAATACTCGAGCAACACAACAACACCATAACATACCTAGCACTAATATAGGTATAAAAAGACTCCACACAACAAGACCACAGTACATATTCTTCTCAAGTATGCATGGAGTTTTGCCCAGGATAGACTATATGTTAGGTTAGAAAACACATGTTAAATTTAAGAAATTTAAATAAAACAAAGTATTTTCTCAGACCACAGTGGTAGAAAGTTAGAAATTGATAAAATAAAAATTGTTGAGACATTCATAATTATGTGGAAATTAAAGAAAACAATTGGTCAAACAGAAAATTATAAGAGAAATTAGAAAATACCTTGGGAAGAATAAAAGAAAAACACAACATACCAAAACTTATGAGATGCAAGTAAAGCAGTGCTTAGAGGAAAATTTATCTTTATCTGGCTATATTAAGTAAAGAAAATATTTCAAATTAATAATCTAAATGTTCACTTTAAGAAACTAGAAAAAGAAGACTAAGCTACATCCAAAACAAATACAAGGAAGGAAAATTGCATAGATTAGAACAAAAAATAAAGTAGAGATAGAAAAGCAATAAAGATATCAATGAAACCAAAAGTTACTTTTTAGAAAATACTAATACAACTTATAAACTTCTAGTTCACTGATAAAGAAACACCCCTGAATTTGAGCGAGTAGAAGAACTTCATTGAAGATGTCGGTATAGTTATAGCTTTGGTGGCGAGAAATTGAGGGAATTTATATCTGACAACTCCAGATATCTGCATATATCAAAATGTTAGATCATTCATTGACAGTAAGAAAGATGTATGGGATGCGGTTGAAGATGACACATGGTGATTTGAAGAATCGAAAAGAGTTAAACAGCCATTACGTCAGAAGTGATTCAGAGACCAGAAAATCATTTTAGATTTTGTAGATATCTAGGCTAATGATCATGAATATTTAGCTTTTATTCATCTATTCTGTTGTGGAATTTTCTATGTCAGTATAAAACTGCCTCAGTATGAATACAGAGAAATCAGGTATTTTGTTTTCCCTAAATATATTTTTCTTTCCCTCTGTGTCTTTCTCTTTTTTGTAGGGGGGGTGGGATGAAAGGGGTGATAGAGTATTATTATTAAGAAACCTAGACTGAAGTGTATTGACTAACTTGTGGAGGAACAAATAGCAAGTAACAGAGGGGAGATATGAATCTAGAGACCATTTATCCAAAAGAAAAACTGAATAAATATCTCACCATAATTTCTTGCATGGGAAAAAGGACATAGCTTAATATGACAGCTACTGTTCAAATTTCATCGTTATGTTTCTTGCTGTTTTTCAAAACACAAGTAGGTGATTATTTTGATAACATCTTCCAACCTGAGTGTAGAAAACACTTATCTTTATGATGGTGCCAATGCAGTGATCCACTCATGCTTGTCCAAGGCCACTTGAGAGTCATGATGCAGAACTATAAAGTCTAAAAGTAATTTTTTGAGCAACAAACCAAAAGCATATAAATAAATACACTACATAGGAATGACAGAAGATCAGGGACAACGGATGTGCATGATAGACTGTTAAAATTACCTTTGAAGTTCTAAAATATAATGTAAGACATACAGTATGCATGATTTTAATTGAATCACACAGTGAAAATAAACTCTATACCAGACTAGATCCATCTTCCAATATAGCAGTTATGAATAGGCTTGTATTTTACATTATTTTATGTAATAAAATCACAACAATAAAATAGTAAGCAAGTTTAGAAGCTTTAGTTATTGAATAGGACTAGTTTATAATGCATACATAAAATGCTGCTCTCAGCTTATTCTATTTTGCATTAAAATAATCAGTTAATAATTTTCCAATACACTCTCTTGACATGGTGATAGGTACAATGTAAGTATAAATTAATCCTGCAAGCTCTGCTAAGAAATACTGAAGAGTAAAGATTTATAGCTTGCCTGTGAAATTATTTCTGGGTCAATTGTTTATATTTCAGCCTGAGAAAATAACAAATCTTTCAGCAAGAAAATGGACCTATTTCTATTTTTATACTCTTGTTTTAACCAGAGTTTAAAAAATTGTTTGGTCCTGGTCCTGACATTATGTTACTTAAAAAAATCTGACATAAATATGCACTTGAGGAGTTAATTAGACATATACATGGTTAGTTTGGTGCAAAAATCTCTAAGCTTCTATATGCATGATCAGATTTCTGTGTTATCTTTCATTCTTTTATGGATTAGAAGTGAATATAGGACTGTGGCAGATCAGAATGGAATAATATCTGACAAATAGACTGAAGACATGAAATCCTCAGGTATAGGGTGTGTATTCAAAGTATTCTGATGCCTTCAGTATTCTAATATGTACATTTTACATTGTAAGCACACTAGGATCTCAATATATCATGTCTGTAAGGATGATATTATAATGAAATTGTCTCTAGTCTTCCATTGTTATTTACATCATTAATATATCAGTTTACAATTATTTTTAAATTAAAAAAAAATAGCTGTTATGGGCTGAATGTTTATTTCCCAAAATCCATAAATTGAAGCCCTAATCCCCTGTGTGCTGGTATTTGGAGGTGGGGCCTTTGAGAGATAATTAGTTTTAGATAAATTCATGAAAATGGAGTTCTCTTGATGGCTGGTATATTTATAAGAAGAAGACCATATGAGGACATAGCTAGAAGCAGGCCTTCTACAAACCATGTAGAGGGCCCTCACCAGGAACTGATTCTTTTAGTACCTTGATCTTGGATTTCCTAGCCTCTAGAAATGTGAGAATAAATGTCTATTGTTTGAGCCACACAGCCTATGAGATTTTGTGATAGCAGCCTTAGAAGACTAAGACAATAGCTATCTTTATAAATAAGCTCTGAAATATTTTAAAGTCAGTCCTGTCTTGTAAATCATATGGAATAAGGATAATCCAGTTTGTACAAGAATAGGAAGGTACAATTGAATGATGATTTGTAGTTAATATCTTGATTTTGGGGGGACATCTTATTCACTAGCCTACAACTAGAGTCAACCACACACCACAGCTGCAGACATACTGCATCTGACAATACAAGAAAAGACAATACGAAGATGAGCTACTAGATCTTGGCCGTATGTACTTTAAAGATCAAGGTGGGTAATGCAGGACAGAATTATGAGATTGTTCAATCAAAGGGGCCAAATCATAAGATAGAGTAGGGGAGCTAATCCTCTGAGGACAGGATTTAACTATCTAGCAGTACTTAGGAGATAGCAGGGGATTGCTACTTGGATAATCTTTAAAATAAGGAAAAAGTGAAGGCATGTTCTGAGCAAAGTTAAAATTCCAGTATTAACTGAGTAAGATGGTATAGGAAGGGATTAAAAAAGTTCAGGGAAGTGGCCATTCTGGAATAGATAAACTATGTAAGGCCAGAGGACCCACCAGATTGCATTAAAAAAATTCTTCATTTACTAAGAATGTAAGGTATGTGTTAGTGAAAAATTTCAGTGAAGTCTCTCTCTCTCCTTAAAGTGAGGCAGGACAGTAGATAGAAAAGGCCATTATAATAACACAAGGCTCACTGAAAGCAGTGACAATGATAAAAACCTAAAGCCACAGAGGACATGTGGCTAACTTCAGATGGTAGATGGATGCAATTATCATAAATGATATAGTTGGAGTGACAGTCAAGGGACACTGACTTCAGAGAATTAAAGAAATTGTTAAAAGAACACAAAATCCCCATGGCCAAATAGTCATCCAAAAAGAGTACAACTCAGCTTTGTCATCAGAAGCAATAAAGGAGGCATAACCAGGAACTTAAAAGTAGTCACCCTGACAAGATGTCATGATCCATTGCCCAGCTTCTGGTTCTGAGCCAGTTTCCCATTCCAGACTCATTTGGTCAAGAGGAAACTGGGGCCCAGGAGAAAGAACCTTATAACACTATAGCAAGAACACACTGTAATCGTCACCTCAAAGGGATCTTTCTCAAAGGGATCTAAAACTATTTACTCAGGTAACTGTATACTGGTGACATAAAATATCCAAACATTTAGAGAATTCTTAAACAAAGGGTCTGATTTCACATCAATACTCATTTCCCTTGTCAGAGTGGGGACATATTAAGGCTAGGTAAAAAATGGAGTTCTAGACAAGGTCTGGTTTAAACTAGGTCTCTTAGATCATCATATCCACTTAATCATTTACCCAATTCCCAAAACTGTAATTAGATTCTACATACTTGGAGTTGACACAATCCACCCATTGGGTCCTAGGCCTGTAGAGTAAGGCCTGTAATAGTGAAGGAAAATATATGAAAGCCTCTGAAATTGCTCTCTCTGGTGAATATGGTAAATTAAAAAATAATAATATTGTATCTTCAAGGATAGTAGAAAAAAGGGTCAGCCATCCTTAAAGATTTGGATGATCCATGCATGGTGGTAGTCCTCATCATGTCTGCATTTTACTAAGTAATTTGGCTTCTTCAAAACCAGATGAACATGGGAGTAGGACAGGAACCTACCACAAAGTCACACAAGTACTCCTGCACCCACTGCCCTACTTGCAACCACTCTGCTAGATACATATCTTCATTAGAGAGTTTTAAAGCCTCCAGGATATGTTGTATGTCCATTAATTTGACAAATGCATTTATTTACATTCTGATCAGAAAAGATGATGAGAAACACTTTGCAGTCACATGACATGGGCAACAATAAACATTTACAGTTTTACTCCAAAGGTATGTTAATTCTCCTGCTCTATGTCATAATATAGAAGAGATCTGAAATAATCATTATGTTGATCACCTCCTTTGATTATATAATGCTTATTAGAATAGATGAACAAGAAATGCTAGCACCTTAGTGGACTGGGAAAGACACATGAAATTCAGAAACTGAAGGTAGAACTTATGAAGATTTTGGGACCTGACATTTCAGTAAAAATTTTAGGGGACCAATAATCAGGAATGTACTAGGACATCCTTTCAAAAGTATAAAATAATTTATTGCATCTTGAATTTCCCACATGGAGGCAAAAGCACAATACCTAATAAGGCTTTTCAGATTCTTGGGGGTGTGCATCTCATACGTGGGATACTATTTCAACTCGTATACTGTGTGAAATGAAAAACTACCATTTGTGTGAAGCTCAATTCATAAAAGGGCTCTAGAGCACATCCAGGCTATTTTTCAGGCATCACTTCTGCTTAGGGCATACAGCTAGGCAGACCCTATGATGTTAGGAATATTAGTGGTTACAAAAAGATGCCATGCAAATCTTATGGCAAGATTCAGCCATGGAATCACAGGATGGGCCCTTGAGATTTCAGAGCAATACTGTCTTGTCTTCAGCAGAGAATTATATGCCTTTCAAATAGCACCTCTGGCTTGTAATTGAGTCCTCATAGAGGAGTGCCACACCATGGGGCACCAAAAAACCATACAACCAGGCTACACATTATGGCCGAGTTCTGTAAGACCAACCAAAATCATGAGTTTGAGTGGGTCTAAATACAATCTAGTCTAAGTTAGAAGTAGTACATACAGGATTGAGTCCAATCAAGACCAGGGTTTTCCTTTATGCAAGCTACATAAGCAGGTAATCTAGACTTCTATGTTATCCACCCTTGTTACACCTCAACTCTTTTCTATGGCCACATGTGGGGTTCCTTTTGGTCAGCTAATAGGGAATAGCATATCCTAACCTGGTTGATGAATGGGTTCCATGGGGCATTTTACATACCACACCAACCAAAAGCCATCTGCTTTATGGTCTGTGGCTGGAATGGTCTCTGAAGGTTCATATGAAGTGCTAGCTCAGAGGAGATATACTATCTTCCAGGATGCAGTATACACATTTAGTACTCATTTCACAATAGAGAGAATTTGTGGAGTCAGAAACAAAGAAGTCGAAGCAATGTAAGAAGTTCTCATTTACCTTTACCATCAATCCTGATGACTCACTAAGGTATTTTGTGCTTTCCCATACCTACATATCTGGCTTCTAATGGATAGATTCCTTGGTCCTCACAGCAGGAATACCTCATCCAGGGAAAAGAACAAGAGTCCCAGTGTACTACATAAAGTATGGCTATTCCCCAGTTACTTTAGACTTCCTGTGTCCAGCCAACACCAGAGAATTCACTCTCCTGGCTGGCATAATTGACCTAGATTACAAAGATGATGTAGGGCTACTGTTATACAATATGTTTGGCATTCAGGTGATTCACTTGGTATTTCATTGCTCAGTTTTCAGTGTGGATGAGTAAGTGTAGCAACCCTAGCCTGAGAAAGGCATGATGACCAGAAGTACAGATGAGCCCTCAGGTTGGAAGATCTAAGTTGAGCCACAGTTAGGCCACCAATATGAACAGGAGTGTTAGCTGACAATGAGACGAATTTAGAAGGGATCACAGAATAGAAGAATGATCAACATACACTGACACCTTTACACTAGTTTTAAGATTGAAGGCTGTTGTCTATTTGACTAACCTTCTAAGTTCCCCCCAAGAAGTAAGGCATCCTAGAATGCTGTAGGTGCTATACCCTGAATATGTACGAAAAATAGATCAGAACAGTGCAAAAAAGGTAATGGAGATGGGTTCCTCAGAACTCTCCATGGTTGGGTCCTAGGCCTTCTCACACCTACATCACAGTTTGGCTATTCTCTTTACCTAATCCAGTTTACTTCCATTCCCTTCTAAAGGTGTTAATCCCCAATGAATACCCTACATGTCACTCCTCAGTGCCTACTTCCAGAGAGCTTAACCTGCAGACACATTAATATATGTCTAGAGTAAGGACTGGTCACATCACATCTAGAATATCATGTTCAATTTTAGAAACAACTCTTTAAGAAGTATATTTTTAAGTTAGCCAATAAAGTAGTAACTAGGCACACCTGCTTAAATTTAAATATAAATGTTAAATTAAATAAAATATAAAAAATTCCATCCTTTAGTCACACTCACCATATTTCAAATGCTCATCAAACACATGTGACTAATGACTGTCACATTGGAAAGTGTGTGCATAGAAGATTTTCGTCATCTAAGACACTGAATATACTTTATTGAACAGTTCTGATATAGAGGCATAGATGGTACAAAACTCTGGCTTAGACTGTGGCAGGTTTTATCTTATATGACAATGGCTAGAGGAACACATTTTTATTCAACCAGAGAAAGATAACCTTCAGAAGAGGCCATGATAAAGCACGGTAGCATATATATGTTTGCGAGGACTTAATTATTTTCACAGATTTTCTTCTTGAATTTTTACATCCATTATGCTTGAAAGTGGTGAATATTTCTATTCCTCTGGATGTAGATATATTATTTCCATGTTAAAGGAAACATTACTCCTATGAATTACAACTTACAGAGACTATGCTTTAGATAACACTAATATGAAAATGACAATATTCTAGGAGAGAATTAATAATTTTGGCAGGTATAACCGACGAAAATAGGGACCATTTCTTACCATTTGCAAACTTGTATGTTTCATTAAATAAGAAATTGATTTTTGTGGGGTTTAATAAACTGCTAATTACTAGTAATAACCACGAGGGCCAAAAAACAGGAGGAACAAGCCTATGAATTATGTCACAGATCATTTGCACAGTTATTAATTTCCATAAGATATAAATCCCTATAATATACTTAGCTGTACAGAAAATGATTTTTCATTTAATGTGCCTGACTGAAATTTCATAGAAGCAGGCTCTTTGTGAAATAGGCTTACAAGTACTATAAGAAATATCTTTGATGTTGCTACAGATGTGTGGAATAGTATGTCTTTCATAGATGGGGGAATTTAATAGCAGAAGGATAAGTGTGACATACACATGTAAGCATATTATATCTCTCTGTGTGTTTATTTTTTGAGGAATTCTCAATGCAAATGGAATTCGTGTTTTGTCCTAACACATTTTTCACTTAAATCAGTGTTAAAAGAACTTGAGAAAAAATAAAATTTAATAGAATTTATTTGAGCAAGGAATAATTCTCTAATTGGAAAGCACTAAACTGAAAGGAGGTTACTGCTCTACCCTAGCAGCACGTGCAGGAGCTTTTATAGACTGAATGTAGAAGCAAAGTATCAATAATTATTTGATTGGCTGCAGCCTGGCATTTGCCTATGTATGTATGATTCAGTGGAAGGTCCCTAGTTATATAACCCATTGGCTATTTGGCTGTCTGCAGTTGGTAAAGTGCCTAGTTGGAGGTTAGTTGGTGGTTTCTGATTGGGTAAGCTTACGTTTTGTTTTATTGTTTACATTGGGCTTCATAGGAATATTGTAAACAAATATTGTTTACATTTGCTTACATAGGAATCCAAGGTCCTGGAGTCCTCTCACCCTAATGGCCTCCCAGTTAATTTTTTCTTTTGACATTGAGCTAAAATTTACTTGAACAAGAAGCAATACCACCAAATGAAAATTAAAAGTTATAGATACATCCTTGTTAAATATTGGTGTATGATCTTTGATTATACTTCTAACCATTCCAAAATACAGTTTTCAAAGATTTTAGTAACATTGTATAAAAATGGGCTTCATATCATTGATCGATGATTATAACCTAGTTATCTTCTATTGAATGATCAGGGCTCAAATGGACTTAATAAGTAACCCCAGTATTTTAAGAAAACATTAATATCTACAAATATCACAAAAATTACGAGTATATTTTTCTATCTCCTATTGGAGCCTGGTAAACAATGACTTATAATTAGTATTAGGCGTTTTCTGAAAATAGTTTTACAGAAAGCAAAACAATAACATTTTGTTTTTAAATATGGCTGCAACAAGTGCTTTACAAACTGGTTTATCCTCTGCTATTTGACAGAATTATGAGTCAATAAGAAACAAAAAAGCAAAATTTGGATAAATTAATTGGAGTAAGCAGTAATGCTCTTGAAATTTGCAAAATATTTTTGAATTCTACATAAAGTTTTAAATAATGAAAGTATAACCCCATTATCATATCTATAGCTATGCCAAAATATGATTTGTACTGAGTTATACAATGTGCTAATATAAGAAATGTTCAATATTAATTGTTTGGGGGAGTTAAATTACTAAAAATATACCTAACAAGGATTCTACTCTAATGGGGAAAATAGGCATTTTTCTATATGCTTAACTGTAAACTATGGAAACACATGTAAGGACACAAATCATTTTGCCTGTGGAAGGTGACATTTGAAAAAGTCTTCAAAGAATGTTTTAAATTTTTACAGAGGGTATGAACATACATAGTTCTCTGGGGAAAAAATAAAAACAACAAAAAATAGTATATGAAAGAGAAGTTAAAAAAGGGCTACAAGATGGTAAAGACATAAAAATACATATAATTTAATAGTAAATCACTACATGTCTGACATTGTTGGAAATGTCTTATTTATTTTGAAATAGTATTGTGATGTTGGTATTTTATTTTCACTTTAAAATTGATGAACTGTCACCCCAAAAGTAGTAGATCTAGTAGTCTATAAATCCAAAGTTATTACTTATCCTCCCATATCATTTGTAGTTTGTATTAGGTAATAACATATTTATGTTGGATAACATACCAGTTTAATATGATTATTAGATCATTTATTTTAGCTACATGAAAAATAACTTAGGGTAATTATGATAATTCTACTAGGCTGTTAATAACAAAACTGCAGTTTTTGTTATAGTGACAATTAAAATGCAATCATAATCCCTGTAAAGAATACACTCGTACCTCTAAGGTAGAAATAGATTTTTGCAATGGAGCATGTTAAAGGCTTAAGTGAACGCCAAGACTATTTAAAAAATGACACATTGATTTGGCTTCTCAGACATAAAGTAATCCTCTCTGACAGAGTTTTAACATTAATACACCCAAACTCCCACCAAGAATTAGAGTACCTTAAAAAATTAAATCTACTTTAAATACAATAGATTTTATTTCAGTCTAGAAGTGAATAACCCCATGCTTACAAGGGATTCAAGGTTTGCGTGTTCTTCCCTTATCATATACAGACATAGTGAAGAGATTACCTGTGAATGGGGTAGAAAGGAAAAGGGAAAAAAAAATAGAATTGCTGTTCTCTGGTATTTGAACAGACAGTTGCAATTACCTTTCTAATGATTTTGGACAGAGTCTAAAAGGAGATTGGAGCCCTGTACTATATATGTGAGTACAAGATTCTCATAGACAGTCATTCTTAGTTCAGGTTCGTTGCTTCTTTCATTATTATAGGAAGTCTTTCTCTTTCCATTTGCATCAAAATGTTCACTCTACTCCAGTGACCTGTCTTTGTTCAGCCTGGATTTAATTTTAACGCTTATTTTCCATGACATCAAGAAGCTGTGCAAAAGCGACCTGTATTATTTGGCTTGCTTCCCAATAATTTAACATCATAAGTAATTTTAAAGCTGCAAAAAATTGAGTGGTAATATATTTTGGGAAATCAGCTCACTACAAATTGTTACTGTAAACATTGTACTGTAAATGTTTTGTAGTTTTCCCCCAATAAAATTTTTAGAAGAAAAAAAAACAAAAAAACCCCATCATCTTGTACACCATAAACATATGTGATTTTTACTTGCTAATTAAAAATATAAATAAATAGATAAAAACAAAAAAAGCTGCAAAAAATACATTTTTAATATAATTATATTTTCACATGATATGTGAATAGTTACTAGGTACTCTATTTTTCATAATTTCTGTATGTGTGAAGGAATAGATTTACAGAAAGACAAGCCTATGAGATAAATTTTGCTCTATGATCTGTTACGAAAAATACTTACTGAAATAGTAAGAGGAGGTCAGAGTTATAAGATATTTTTCAAATTAGTACAGATATGAGCAAATTATATAACTATCAATCTAATAATTATTTGTTCAAACAGTGTAGATCACAACAGCAGTGACTCAGAAATCTTTTGCTCACTGATTTTATCAGCCAGATTTGGATTTAAGAAAAGTAGAGTGAAACTTAATTTCTCTAACAAGAAATCACCAAATGAGATTACTTTTCTTGTCACTGTAAATTACAAAAATTTCAATTGTGTTATTACAATTTCCTGCTATTGGAAATAATTTATAAAATCTAAAAAATAGGCACTAAGACAAAAGAAAATCAAACAAAAAAGTCTCACTTTTTATATTGTGTATTGATATAATACTGTATCACATAGGAATATTTCCTATTCTCACATATTTAATGAGGTTTTAATTTATTTTTTCCATTTTTATTTTTTCTTAATTTCTATTTTTCATTATTATGGGTACATAATAGTTGTTTTATCATGTTGTCTGCTCTTAGAGTGATTCATATTATTACATTAAGCCTAAAATAAATAAAAATGAATAGAAATTCTTACAATGAATTGTGTTTTATTTGAGTGGTAAAGAAACATAGTGATTCCTATATTTAGCACTTCTGATGACTATCAAAGAGGTACTCCACAAAGCTTATAAATGTATTTCATAATTTAGTCTTCAAATAACAAGGGATAGAATATCCATAAAATATTTGCATTAATATACAGACTCAGATCTTATCACAAATGTTATGATGTATAACACATGTTTTGTGAAGTAAATTACCAAATATATATGATGAAATCATTGAATCTGATAATTTCAAAGGCAGATATCAGCCTTAAATCTCTGATCACTTAAATCACTTAAGGATCTCAGATCCTTAAGGATCTTAAGCCTTAAATCACTTAAAGGATCTCAGAAATCTCAGCATAGATTAATATACAGATAATTGATAGGAGTATAATTTATGAACACAACTTTTAAAAGTGCATATCTGATTAAATGTGTCAGTTAATTACACTATGATAAATGCATATTATAGATTATAATGCAGATATTAAAATATTGTTATAACAGAATTACAAAATACTTTAAAATGTTTAAATTTAATTTTATATTTATGGTATTATTTCAGTTTTAGCTTTTAAATTGGAACTTAATGAAACAATGTTGAAAAGGCTAAAAAAAATTTATAATCTATATGATGCACATTGTATTAATTATCCTCTGTGAATACACACACACACACATACTATGCAGAAATAAATGTTTGAAATAGGAAGAACCAAAATTGTTCATATGAAAATAAATATCTCTATGTTATAGGAGTACAGCTGATTTTTAATATAGTTCTTTTCTAAATTTTGTACCTTTTTAAACAATGAACATGATTACTTTTATTTTTAGTAAGAATAAGAGATACAAGTACACCTACCATTTGATCCAGCAATCCCATTACCGGGCATCTACCCAAAAGAACAAAAGATTCTATAAAAAAGACATCTGCATTTGAATGTTTATAGCAGCACAATTCACAATTGCAAAAATGTGGAAACAACCCAAGTGCCCATCAATACATGAGTGGATTAATAAAATGTGGTATAGGTATACCATGGAGTACTATTCAGCTATAAGAAACAACGATATAGCATCTCTTGTATTATCCTGGATAGAGCTGGAACCCATTCTACCAAGTGAAGTATGCCAAAAATGTAAAAATAAGCACCACATGGACTCACCAGCAAATTGGTTTCACTGATCAACACCTAAGTGCACATATAGGAATAACATTCATCGGAAGTTGGGCAGATGGGAGGGGGAAGGAGTGGATGGGTATATACATACATAACGAGTGCGATACGCACCGTCTGAGGGGATAGACATGCGTAAAGCTCTGACTCGGGGAAGGGGCAAGGGAAGCATACATAACCTAAACATTTGTACCCCCATATTTTAACCTTTCCCTAACATTTTAATCACTACTGACCTGACGACTGATAAAAGGGTGGTGGCCCTCATTTATTTTATTTGATTAAATTTGTACACCATGTTGAAAGATATGTATCATGTGTACTAATAATCTTAGTCTACTTCTTATTAACTCAGGTTTATATTTATTTAACTTATATACATTTATAATAGATCATGGTTTTGATAAACTAATGATAATTTTATAAATGTTATATCTTATTCTATGTCTGTGAACATGTATCTAATCAACAACTATTAGTTGAACAATGACTATATTCTAAGCTTCCTCCTTAGTTCTAGGTATGTAAGCCTAAATTTATATAGAGATTTATGAAATTTTGTCAGAGCTTATAATATCAAAGGGAATTTAATACATAAGCAAATGAATTCCACTTAATATGCCAATACTGCATTTATGCTCAGTTACAGAGGTTTGTGTGAGGTACAGCAGCAAAGTAGAAAAATAGGTGATTCATACTGAGAAAGTTGTTGGTAGAAGCTGAATCTATAAGGAAATTAGTAACCAACAAAGGCCATTTGACAAATAAGGGAAAACCAACATATAACATGATGAATTGTTTAAAAGAAATTAATGTGAAGAAATCAATGTAGAATATTAGATATATTTCTATCATATAACACTTTATGCCTATGTGTTTGTGGGTGTGTATATTTGGGTGAGGGATGTGTGTGTGTGTGTGTGTGTGTGTGTGCAAATGTGTTAGTTATCAGGTGTATGTTTGAAATTGTTATGTACAATCTTTGCACCCAGAGCTGTCACACACAAAAAAAAATTATTCACATCTGTCAGAACATTTTATGTGTAATTTCATCCATATAATTTGGACTAAATTGTTAGAAGTCATTATAAATTTGAAAGGGAACTCATTCCTACATTTTTACCATTTCCTTTTCATTGAAAATAAATGATGTAACTATCTTGTAGATGTGTGGAACTCTTGCAAGTTACATAAGGCAATTTACTACATAGGTAAGATAATACACTCAATTATATGTAAGTTGTTATGCAAAGAATCCTGTAAATACCATTTATTTCACAAGTGATAATCCTTGTTTGATGGCAAAATAAACATGTTAAAATTAGTAACATTAATGCATTTATCATTGAAATAATACAAATATAAACCTGCAACAACAATTTTATTTATTTTTTGTCATTTACTGATAAGATGAAACAGACAATAAAAACTGATACTAGGTTCTGTCAAAAAAGAGAGCTACTAGTAGCAAATTAACTCATTCTATCACTACTTATAAAGAAAATAAAAAATAAAATATAATAAAAAAAACCGTGATTTTGATGAACCAAAACTATTTGAAAATATTGATTGCAGATTCAAAAGCAAAGAGTATAAAAAAGAAATATGAAAAAAAACTTCATTATCTTTGAAAGGCTCTCAATCATAAACTCAGCAGCCTGTAGTTTAAAAAAGTAGATTATTATGGTAGAGATTGGAACTGTAAAAACTACCTTTAATTAATTAATTTGCCAATAGCTTTTCACTGCTTAGGAGCAGCATTTCTACTTCTGTGTCTAAGCAGCATTATAATAACAATGTCAGAAAATTATCAACACTTAATGATTCTTATATTTTTAAAGGTATAGAGAGAATCTTTTTTGTGTTAATGTTTATTGAAATATATTTACACAAAATTCCACAAATCATAAATATACCTAACAAAGTAAAATTTTTACAAAGTGAACATTTGCATATAACCAGTACCCAGAATATTGGCAGCATCCCAGAATATGTCCATATATCCCCTTACATCAATTCTACCCCGCTGCCCCCACTGTAACCATCATCTTGATGCTAACAGCCGAGATTAGTTATACGCATTTTAAAAAGAACTAGAACTTTAAAATATAAGATGGGCAAGATCGTGTTTGGTAGAATTAAAGGATACAAAATCTATTTAGCATTCTGGAATGCTATATAATTGTTAAGTATGAAATAACATCTAGTATGCTTCCACATACACTCTACTACAAAAGATAATTCCTCAATTCCCCTATGAAAATTCTAGTTGAATTTTAATTCATAAAAAAAACTTATACGAACCCAAAAGGCAGAGGACAGAAATTGATTTCCATTCATGCATGCATTCATTCAGTCATTCATTAATCAAAACTTAGCAAAAGAACTATTATTTGCAAGATTGTGTGAGTTATGAAAACACGACTAACATTCACTTTCTTCCCTCAAGAGGCTCAAAGTGGAGAGGTCCAGAATGGCAGGTAAATAAATGCTTGCAATTTAAAGAATTGAATGCCATAGTAGTCTAGGGACATGTGGCAGATGCTAGAGTAAAAAAGATAGAATAACAGCAAAATGAAACCATGATAATTTTAATTCTTTTCAAGAATATAATAATGTGACTAACTTTTCAGATGAAGTGAAATTTTTTTCTTTCTTTTATTTATTTATTTATTTATTTTTATTGGGGGAAAACTACAAAGCATTTACAGTACAATGCTTACAGTCACAATTTGTAGTGAGCTGATTCCCCAAAATATATTACCACTCAAGTTGACTTATCTTGTTACATTCAAAAACCTACTCTGTCAAAGTAGTCTGGAGAGTACATACATAGTGCTCCAACTGTATCTACGTACAACCAACACTCCATT
>CAUYRT010006245.1:0-20184 GCA_963574885.1 Lepilemur ruficaudatus | reverse complement strand
AGAGTGAGTGCCGTGGCATCAGCCTAGCTCACAGCAACCTCACACTCCTGGGCTCAAGCAATCCTTCTGCCTCAGCCTCCTGAGTAGGTGGGACTACAGGCATGTGCCACCATGCCTGGCTAATTTTTTCTATATATATTTAGTTGGCCAATTAATTTCTTTCTATTATTGGTAGAGACGGGGTCTCGCTCTTGCTCAGGGTGGTTTTGAACTCCTGACCTTAAGCGATCCGCCCTCCTCGGCCTCCCAGAGTGCTAGGATTACAGGCGTGAGCCACCGCGCCCTGCCGGAAGGTAACAACTTTTAACATTACACTTATTTGCTTTTTCTTTTTTCTTTTTTTACTTTTTTTTTTTTTAAACTCCCTAAAGTATTTTATTCCGGGTAGTGGGGTTTTTTTTGTTTTGTTTTTTTCTTTTATTAATGTAAAAACTTAGTTTGGGTAGGTGCGTCATCTTGCTAAGGCTGTTTGTGCTAGGGTTTGTTGGTTTGCTTGCTTTTTAATCACTGTTATTCTGTGATTTTCAAAAGTAAAAATTACCTTTGAAAATGATTACTTGTTTATTTTTTCCATTTGAGTTACATATTCAATTTAAAGCACACACGCTTCTTTTCTTTCTTTTTAAAAAAATTTTTGTTACTCATTTAGGGCTAAAAAAAGTCCTAAAAGCATTAGACTTTAACAACGTAGGTGGCTTTCCTAGAGCTACAAAATAAAATTACTTATTTTTAGCTCACATAAGTAATGTTTTTGAATGGAGATATTAATAAATAGTAAATGCAAATGCAGATATCATATATATTCCCATTCTTAGTATGTCATTATGGGAAACTATTTTTTGTTTGTTTAGATATCCTAAAATGTAATAAATGCTATGCTAAAGTAGATTATGTTTGTAAATTTACTTTTTTGCATATTCCAGATTCAAGAAAATTTTCATGGCAGATTGGCATGTTGCTACAACATAGCATTTCAGAGCAGTTGTTAGGCTTTGAGATAATGTAGTTGCAGTGGCTAGGTTGGAATCAAACTGTGGCTGTGCACATGATTTCTTGTTGCTTTTTCTTATTTAGCTTAATTTACAGTTGATTACATTTATGAAGGCTTTCAATTTGGGAGGTTTTAAGATGTTACATCTTGTCACTGGTGAAACAGGATTTATTTCTAAGCCAATCTAGTTTACATGTGATTATTCCTCATAGACTAGTTAGAAATGTCATGGGCTGTTAGAGCTTATCTGGTGCCTTCCACTCCTTTTATTAGAGAAAAGACAGAATGAGGGAGCCTGGAAGAAATAATTCCTAGCTGGCTGGAAAAGTAAAAACAGTACCACCATTTTTGTTGGCAGTGCAGTAAAATGAGGGAAACCAGTATCTGTATCAAGAAATTTATGTCTCTTTCCCTACAGCTGTGTGAACAGACTAGACTTACACCTCTTGTGTGGGGTCCTCATCTTTCTCTTTCAAAATATCCTAGATATGCTAGTTGTAAAGATTACGCACAATTTGGAAATGTCATGGTTTCTATCGGAAATGACTGCTTGTTTTAAGTATGTGACCCCCTTAAAACTGTGGTCCCCAACCTCCCAGGTCTCAGAGCTCATCCCCTGCCCCAGGTCCGTGGAAAAATTGTCTTCCATGAAACTGGTCCCTGGGGCCAAAAAGGTTGGGGATTGCTGCCTTAAAAGTAAGGTTCTAAGTAAATCAAGAGGAGGAATGAATCACTGAAGGAATTTCTGCAAGTTTAGGAATAGTTCAGGCAAGCATTCTTCAATAACAAACTTGCATTTCTACCAAAGGATGTCTTATTTAATGGGGAATACTTTAAGTTATTTGTATATATGTTAATTATATATAAACATGTATAATTCACTGCGGAATTGTTTGGCTTATTGTAAAAATTTGTCTTGGTGTATATTTTTAAAAGAATGTTGGGGTTTGTAAACTCTGTGGTCAGTTGCATCTATCTGTCTATTTTAGTAGGGCATCGTATGAATCAGGGCGTTTCGTTTGTAGTTCCATATCTGTCTCTGATTCACTGTGTGACTTTGGAGAAATTGTCTAGCCTTTCTCTGTTAAATGGAGCTAAATTATATTAGCCTTTTACCTACCTTGCAAATATGGAATGGGTATTAATGATGCAGACTATAAAAAGTACTTTGTGTACCTCAGAATCATTATATAAATAGAAATGAAATTTTACGGTTTTGGGAATATGAAAATGTATTAAACTCTGTGAAAGTATTTTGCTTATTAATATTAAGCACCACTGCCACTTACAAAATAATAGTCTAATGCAGGACAGATCCGAAGTCTCAGTGCAGATTCTGTAAGTAGGAGTAGGAATTGGTAGTGAAAGTCATAGACTTGATTTGATCTGCAGGGTTTTTTTCTGTGAGTCCTAGCCATATCAGGGTCCTTTAAAGCACACTAGGAGATAGACTATGTTGTCATCTTGAAGTATATGATGTCAAGAGCAGCAGTAAAGTTTACAGACTAGGATTATTTTCTTGGTTCATATTTATTGGTCCAGTGGTCATGGAAGGTATACTTTGGTTGAACTCTAGAGTTCACATGCTACTATAGGTTGGCAGTTCTTACCAAGTTAAACTCTGGCTAGTAGTTTCTGCAGTTGCGCAAATGGGAGGAAAAATCACCATCTAGCACTTCTTAGACCTGACCTGGTAAATAAACTGCTAGGGTTAAATGAGTATTTTGGAGGCATGTTCTTAAGATTGAGAAGTACTGATAATTTTTTAAAGTGTTCTTAGTAGCTTCAAAGAATTAACATGCTTCTAAAGTTCTGTGGCACTTGTTTAAGGAGACCATTTAGTTTTTCATAGAAAAGGACTCATTTTGGCCAGAAGACTTGTTGGCAAGTTTTAGTCTACTAAGTTAGGAACACATTTGTTCTTAAGTCCTTTGGTCTGCTTCCTAAATATGTCTGACCTTATTCTTCCTGGTCTAATAGTTATAGGCCAGAAGCCAGAGTTACTTTTATAGACTTATGTTTCTTACCACTGTCTTCTCTTACCCTCTCACAATGTTGTTACTTATTTCATTATTAATCTCTTTTTACACCACTTGTTAGTTTGTACTGTAATTATTTGTTTTCATACCCATTTCTTGGCCACATGACTACAGGGCAAGGTCTGTCTTACTCAAAGTAATTCCATTACCAGGCAAGATGCTTGATACCTAGTAAATACTCAGTAAATGTTTAAATGAATGAACATCTTCATATGTATATTTAAATTAGTTGACAATTAGAAAAGTAAGGGTTTTTTTAATTTGTTTTGTTTTTTTAAGAGGCAAGGTCTTGCTCTGTCACCCAGGCTAGAGAGCAGTGGTGTGATCATAGCTCACTGTAGTCTGGAACTCCTGGGCTCAAGCAATCCTCCCACCTCAGCCTCCCAAGTAGCTAGGACTGCAGGCATGGTCACCTTGCCCAGCTAATTTTTTAAATTTTTTGTAGGCAGAGTCTTGCTATGTTGCCCAGCTGGTCTTCAACCATCCTCCCACCTCAGCCTCCCTAAGTGCTGGGATCACAGGCATGAGCCACTGCGCATGACCAGGTTTTTTTTTTTTTTTAATAGTCTAATTTTGTGCATATATTTAGGTGGTGGCTACAAATTGACAGACATATGTATATATTTTTTCCCCCAAATAAATCTAGGGATATTAATTCCACATCATGGTCATTCCTGAAAGCCCCTAATTATTAATAATTGAGGGGAAGGTGAAAGTACTAAGGTATGTTGATATCCCCCAAAATTCATATGTTTGAACTTAATCTGCAATGTGATAGTATTAACAGATGGGGCCTTAGCTGGGCATGTAGGCACTCGCCTGTAATCCCAGCATTTTGGGAGGCTGAGGCAAGAGGATTGCTTGAGGCCAAGAATTTGAGACCAGCCTGGGCAACATAGCAAGACTCTGTCTCTAAAAAAATTAAATATTAGCTGGGCATGGTGGCAATGGTGGCACATGCCTATAGGTCTAGCTACTCAGGAGCCTGAGGTGGGAGGATCACTTAAGCTGAGGAGTTCAAGGTTATGGTGTGCTATGATCATGCCACTGCACTCAAGCCTGGGTGACAGAGTAAGACCCTATCTCTTAAAAAAAAAAAGGAAGAAAAGAAAAATAAAAATGGGGCCTTTAGGAGGTGATAGGTCATGAATGGGCAGAACCCTCGTGAATGGGATTAGTGCTTGTGTAAAAGAGACTGGAGACAGCCCTGCTTGTTGCCATATGGGGACACAGAAGGCACCATCTAGGAGGAATGGGCCTTCATCAGACACTGAATTTGCCAGCACCTTCATCTTGGAATTCCCAGCCTTGAAAACTGTGAGCAATAAATTTTTATTTTTAAAGTACCCAGTCTAAGGTATTTTGTTATTACAGCCCAAAAGGACTAAGACAGAAAGCTTTCCTTTGAAAAAAAGTAGAAGTACCAATATTTGAATATCTTTAATATGTATTAACAAGTTCTAAAATCTGCTCCATTTTTACTTAATTTTCTCCAGTACTGTCTTAGCAAGGGAATAATCTGAACACATCTCAGAATCAGAGAATTTGTCAAGGAATTTACTTTCATTCTTTTTTTTTTTTTTTTTGAGACAGAGTCTCTGTTGCCCAGGCTAGAGTGCTGTGGCGTCAACTCACAGCAATCTCAAACTCCTGGGCTCAGCAATCTCAAACTCCTGGGCTCAAAAGATTCTCCTGCCTCAGCCTCCTGCGTAGCTGGGACTACAGGCATGTGCCACCATGCCCGGCTAATTTTTTCTATATATTTTTAGTTGGCCAATTAATTTCTTTCTATTTTTAATAGAGATGGGGGTCTCGCTCTTGCTTAGGCTGGTTTTGAACTCCTGACCTTGAGCGATCCTCCGCCTTGACCTCCCAGAGTGCTAGGATTACAGGTGTGAGCCACCGTGCTTGGCCATAATTATTATATTTTTAAATTAAATGGAGTGAGGGAATGAAAATGCTGGCACAGATAGCAAGACGCTGGTCACAGTGGCAGCTTCTTAAAACTAAACAGGGATGCTCTTCCAAAGTAAGCCAGGGCTCTGTGTGTTCAGTCATGAGGGTGGGAGGATGAAGTTCCAAGGATATAGAAAGCTGGGAGGGTCAGAGATTGTGTCTACAAAATGAAGAGTAATTCCATTATATAGCATCCTTTCTTTCTAACATCAATTATGAGGACACATCTTCAGGATCTTATTGCCTGTAAAAGTCAGGACTGCCCAGCCAGCTCTGGGGCAAGGTCGGGAATAACTCGAGTGGGATAGGGAGGAGTGGAGGCTAATCAATTCTACCTTGAGGTTCTGGTCAGAATGGGTCGGGGAATCGGGCAGCTGATGAGCCTAGGATCAAGGTGGTAGCTCTTACATAAGGAAGGGGCTGATACAGCCACACCTAGAACCTCCACCTCTCAACTCCTATCCTAGTAATCTTCTATGAGATGGGTGGGTTTTTAATCCTGCTGAATTTATATCCCATCAATCATTCAAGCAATAAACTTAGTTTCCTCAAGATAGGGACAAAAAGCCCATTTTTGTGCCAGGAGATCACTCTGCATCATGTTACTGTTCAGGCCTCTTAAGTGTTATTGTAAACATGGGACGTCCCACTTCACTCATTTTCACGACCCTTTGAGGACTGACATAGCAAGGCTGAGAATCACCTTGTCATCTCTGTTCCTCCAGTCTAGTGTCACTTTTAGCTCAGTTTCTTCTCAACATATTTAGAGAACTAAATCATGTTATGAGAATCCGTGAAGGAAACAAACATCATAGAACTCAAACGTCCCCTAAATGACTCCACCGAGCCTTCTGTCCTGAGCCGGGGTGTTGGAACCAGGCCGCCCTGGGCAGAATGCTCATGCTGCCCCACTCACGAGCTGGCGGGCCTCAGGCCAGCCCAGATCTTTGAGATTAGTGTTATCTTGGGAGGAGCTGGTGAGGATTAGCGTTACATTTGATCATTAATCCATTTGAGCATTCAAAATATTTGAGCACCGACTGGGTGCTGAAGTGCTAAGCAAAACCAGACATGGCTCCTCCCTCTCAGAGAATTTAGGATCTAAAAGAGGAGGTTATCCTGACAAAACATGACTCCAATAAATGTGTCCACTTTCAAACTGGAGTAAATGCCATGAGGGAGGTAACAGCTCCATGGGAGTGGGTAGAGGTGGGGGTTGGAGGACGGGAGGGGTGCAGAGAGGAGGCTGCCCTTGGGAAGGGTCACCAGAGCTAAGGAATGAGGGGGCACAAGGGCTGCATTTGAGGCAGAGGAAACAGCATGTGCCAAGGCCCTGGGGAGAGCCAGGCCTGGCTGAGGAAAACAGCTCCAAAGTGGCTGTAGAGCAGAGAACCGTGGGGAGGCAAGACCAGGCACAGGGCCTGCACTCAGAAGCTTCCACAGTCCTTCCACAAACACCGCCAAAGGGAAAACATAGCTGAGGCCTCTGGAAGTCCCCCCAAACCAGCAACACCTGCAGGAGGTACAGGATGGCGGATGGATCCGAGTGGCAGAGTTTACAGTGACCCCAAGTGGAGAGAGCTGAAGCCACTCCCCTTCATCTGGGCTGTTCTGAATCACCGCCACAGATCCCGGCTGGGCTTGCAACCGGAAAATATCTATTAGAAGAACACTCTCATCTTTTCATCATCTCACCTTGCCATCAATCAAAAAAATAAAGTATCAAGTGGCTATAGATGAGCAGTCAGTGGTGTGTGTGCATAGGTGTATGTGTGTATGTGTGTGTACACGCATGTCCTCGTGCACAGCCTTGAACTAGGATGTTGGGCTAAGAAATGGAGAGGAAAATTGCAGGCAGCTGTATTCACATGAGAAGAACCAGGATTTGGAATTAGGAGATCTGAGTCTGCTACTTGTTAGCTACATAACCTAGGGCAGGTCGTAGCCCTTCTCTGAGACTTAGTTTCTTGATTTGTAAAATGAGGATAAGAGCAATTTCAGCCTGGGGTGTTGGGGGGTGGTCAGATTCATGCATTCTTTCATCTCTGTGTACCAAATACCACACTCCACAATGAGATGCACAGATAAAGGATATAGCCTCTGTCCTTAAGGAGCTCCCAGTCTAGGTTCTAGAAAGAGAGACAGAGGGAAATAGATAATTACAAAGCAATGTGATGTGCATGGAACAAAAAGAAAACAGGGTCTACCGGGACTGCAGATGGAGGCAAAGTGTATGTAGCAGAGGCTGAGGACTCCCCGCTGTGCCAGCAGAAGGTACCCGCATTTCTTCACCTGTCTCTAGCCACTGAAGACCACTTTGCCCTGCGGTCCGGTAGAGGAGGACTTAATGTGCTCCTAGGCCGCTGTCAAGCTATGAAAGACCGTGGGGCATCAATACCCAGCTTCCCCATGCCTGGGTGGGCTAACCCTATTTCTCAGAATTCCCCCAGCAGGACGGAGTGTCAGTGCCCCTGGGACGACGTCCTTAGTCACTCCCTTTCCTGACTCCTTCCCTTCTCATTTCACCTCTCCATTTCCTTACCAACCCTTTCTGGGATTATTTCCCAATAAACTCATAGCACTCAAATCCTTGTCCAGGAGAAATCTGCCATAAGCTAGTAAACACCCATTCCCTCCAAGAAAGAGTGGGTAGAGAGAGTCTCCAGGAAGCTGGCAGCTTGAAGGTGAACACAACTGACCATCCTAAGCACCAGACACGATGAGGAGTTGGAATTACCATTATCATTAAAAGGGGAATAATTACCTGGGCATGGTGGCACGTGCCTGTAGTCCCAGCTACTTGGGAGGCTGAGGCAGAAGGATCACTTGAGCCCAGGAATTTGAGGTTGCTGTGAGCTAGGCTGACGCCATGGCACTCACTCTAGCCCGGGCAAGAGAGTGAGACTCTGTCTCAAAAAAAAAATAAAGGGTGGGGGGGAATGAACCTGTGCTACTCACAGCGTGGTCCTGGAACGGGTGCAGGTCCCTGAATCATCCCTTACTGGTTTAATGACACAAAGTGTGAGTAAACATTAGTCTACAACAGATTAGAAGTTCAAACAAACAAACAAACAAAACGACGCTTTATTACAGATAGTTTGAGAAGCACTAGTTTAGAACACCTAGTTCCCTTCTCGACCATGTTTTTTCTGTTTGCTGTGTCTGCAGGCTAAACAAGCACTGCTTTGTTCCAAGCCTTTTCCAGGATGGGTCAACCTGGAGGAAAAACAAAGCGCAACAGCCCCTCACATAGAATTGAGCCTCAGGCCTTCAGAACCTTGGAATGTTCTGGTCTTTGGAAGGACCTCTGGCCTCCAGCTTTCCACAGACTCAGAGTCCAGGTGCCTGCCCTTCAGGAGGGCTGGGAGTCAGTTGGCATAGCCTGCTAATTACCGGAGACAGCTAACCAGCAAGTTCGGGGAAGCCGATGAGAAAGACAGTGTCTGGAAGACTGAGTAACATAACATCAGGGGAAAGGGGCGATGGTATTTTCTCTACCAGATCCAACTTGTTAACACAGCCTTGAATATGTTTCTAAGAATAGGCTGGAAAGTCATTAGACTTGATGTGCAACCTTTCTCCCTCCTTTTTCCAAAGGGTAGGTGCTCAGAAAAGTGTTTCAGTGACTACATGGACATTATATTGTGCTTTAGTTTTGAACCCAGAGCCTCTCCACCTACATTGACTCCTTCCCATCAGAATTCAAACATGCCCAAGGGCTCACCCCTCAGAAAACACAACCTCCCGCTCATCCTCTTCCTACTCCCTGTCTTCTCCTAGTTCACACACACAGAGTTCTGGAAAGAATGATTCTCAATCATTCTTTCATCTCGAAGTGACCCCTCAAACCCCCTCCTCTGGCCTCTGCCCCAGCACGTTTCTGAAACTGCCCTGGCCAAAGTTTCCAACAACCTTCTTGTCCTTAAATCCTGTAAGCCCTTCTCAGAGTCCAGATGGCTCTTGCCTTCTCTGCAGGACTCGTCACTTACCAACACTCCTTTATTCTTTTCGCTGTCCCCTGGCTCTCCTGACATCACCGTGTTCTCACTTCCTCTCTGCCCCCTGGACTGCTCCACCCCCGTTGGCTTTGCCAGGCTCTTCTTTTCTGGCTGTTTCTTCAATGCGGGTGTTTCCCAGGATTTTATCCTACGTCTCTGTTCTCACCATACAGACGTCCTGGGTGATGGAGACGTGAACCATCTCCATGCAGAGGCCTCCTAAGCCACACCCAGTCCAGACCTCTCTTCTCAGCTCCAGACCCATATTCCCTGCCTGCTCCCTTGCTCCACCGACACCCAAAATGAACACACCAGACCTAGCTCAGCATCTGCTCCAGGCTTCTCACGCTGGACCGCAATGCCAGCAGACTGGCAACACCTTTCCACCCGTTACTCAAAAAACAAAACAAAACAAAACACAAGGGCAGCATCTTCGCTTTTTTTCTGCCTTATCACCTCCCTCTCTCATCCAATCAGTAAGTCCTGGAGAGCCCTCCTGCTACCCACCTCTCCACCCACCAACTTCTCCCAGTTGCCCTCTGAGGACCAGGCCACCCTCAGTTTTCTCCTGGGCCACTGGAACAGCTTCCTAACTGGGCTCCCCGCTCCATTCTTGCTACTTTCAATCCAGTCTCCTCTCTGCAACCAGAGTAGTTTTTCTAGAGAGGGTTCTTTAAACTTTATTTTTGAAGAACTGTCTTGCCAAATTAAACCTTCCCAGAGCCCCCGTGTCAACCAGGCGAGAGCAGCTGGTCTGCAGCCCCTGCCCGGCCTCTCCCCGACCCAGAGGAACATTCGGGCTCTGGGGAACTGTTTGAAAACTGCAGTTCTCAGAGTTCAATCTGGTTACATCACTCTCCTTTTTAAAATGCTCCAAGTCACCTGTGGCCCTCTGATCAGATTCCTGAGTGCGGTGGCAACACTTTCCACTTTCCAAGACCAGGCTCTGTCTCTCTGCAGACTATCGTCCTCTAGACCTGGCTCTGCAGCTTTTTGCTGCCACCAGCTTATTTGCATTCCTGGGCTCCCCACTCTGTCACTGCAGGCCTGTGGACACGTGCTCCTGTGCCCCTCTGGCTCATGCCCACTCTAGTCCTTCAGGTCTCAGCTCAGATGTTGCAGCCCTGAACAAATGCCCGGGACCTTCTGGAGCTGGGTTAGGGGATCTCACAGCACACTGTGCTCACTACTTATCCCCCACTATGGACATTACCTAGAACATCCCCATGCCTAGATAAGGGGCTGAGCTCCCCTCCATCAAGTTCTGAGAGCAGGAGCCTCTGGCCACTGCCTTACCCTGAAGCCCCGCACACTCAGTCCTAGTTGTGTGCACAGGTCGCTAAGTGCACCTCTGTCTCACTCTAGACTATAGGCTCGCTCCTTCAGGAAGTCCCACTGGACCCTCACAATTGCTTCACCTTACTTGGAAGGTGGGCAGAGCGACATTTTCTTTAATAGAGACAACGTCTCATTCTGTTGCCCATGCTGGAGTGCAGTGGCATGATAATGGCTCACTGTAACCTTGAACTCCTGGGTTCAATTCATCCTCTGGCCTCAGCCTGCCAAGTAGCTAGGATTGCAGGCATATGCCACCACACCCAGCTAATTTTTTTGAAAACTTTTTGTAGCGATGGGGTCTTGCTATGTTGCCCAGGCTGATCTCAAACTTCTAGCCTCAAGTGATCCTCCCGAATTCCTAGTTCCAGCCTTCCTAAGTGCTGGGATTATAGGCAGTAAGTGGCAGAACCGTGACTCAAACACACATCGACACCACCATTTCTATGCCCCTGAAGTTCTTGTCACCCCACACTATTGATCCACTGCAAAATCTCACTAGTTTGGATTAATTGTGGCAAAAGCCAATCTAAATGAGTGAAAATGTTATTATACATTTAAAAATATATAATTTATTGTCATCCGTGACATACATAATTAGAGCAAAGTGTTTCTTGGAAAAGTCACTTTAGAGAACAGATAAGGATTGTTTGTAATCAGCCCATTGGTTGGTTGTTTTTAAAATAATGCTTTTCATAGCTTCACAGAGTCTTTTTGGGAGGGTGGGTGTTGGGCGTGCCTGGTCCCACGGCACCATGGAAGTGCTCTGTCTGTGCCAGTCTGTCCAGGGCCAATGATGAGAGTAGAATGCACTCTATCCACCTCTTTCTACTTGCCCAGCACCTGGGGGAGGCGTATCTGCACCCAGGGCCTGCCAGAGTTAAGACTGCCTTTCCTTTCTGGGCAAAGGGGCATGTTGGTTTCTTACGGCAGTGGGATAGAAAATGCAGCCAGTCATGACACAGTCATGGGAACAGGCCAAACGGGTTTCTCACTCCTGTGTTTGTTTTCTATCCCTACACAACATACCACCACAAACTCAGTGACTAGAAGCAACACAAACTATTATCTCACACTTCCCACGGGGCAGCTGTCTGGGCCTGAGCTAACTGGATTTTCTGGTCATGGTCTTACCAGGCTAAGATGGTGTTAGACAGGCTCATTCCCATCTAAGGCTCAAGGGCTTCTTCCGCACTCACTCGTGGCTGGCAGAATTCACTTCCTTGCCGTCATATGACTGAGGTCCTCACTTTCTTGCTGGATGTTGGCTGGAGCCTCTCCCAACTCCTGGAGGCCTGGTGTCCCTTGCCACTCCCTTCAGAACCCCCCTTGCAACACAGCAGTTTATTTTTGCAAAGCCAGTAGGAAAATACTTTGCACTTCAAATTTCTCCCTTCAGGAAGGGCCTACCCCTTTTAAGGGCTCACCTGATTTGCTCAGGTGCACCCAGGATCATCTCCCTCTTGATTAACTCAGAGTCAATTGATTTGGCACCTTAATTCTATCTGCAAAATCACATCATCCTTTTACCTAATTGTGGGAATGAAACTCACTGTATTCACAACCCCCCCCCACACACACACACACTCAAGGGAAGTGAATTTTACAGGGCACACACACCAGGGGCTGAGAATCTGGGACTTCTGCCCACCACCATTTCCCTCTTTTAACTCCTTATGACGTGCAATGCCAAGCAGCGTGTAGGTATCACTGGCGCTGCTCTTGCCGTCTGCCAGGTGGTATTCTGCAATAGTTAGGGTAGTCCTAGACCCTAAAGCTGGCCTAGCTTGCTTCGCTATGAATGCAGAAAGGTTCTGCCCTGAGACTACAGCTGGGTGACATTCTAGTAAGGAGAGGGGAAAGGCAAGGGTGAGAGTTGGGTTAGGACTTTATTACATTTTCTCTGCAGAAAAGGGGGAAATGGGGTCTAGTGATGACATGAAATCACCACCTTCTTTAGCCTATTGTGGTTAGCAAAAAGTGCCATGTACTCTTCAATTTCCACAGGAGGATTCCACATAGGCAAATATGATTCCTAGGCAAAGGAGCTTCTATCAGGAGATCAAAAGCCAAGGTTCCCGTCCCTTGCTGCCTCGCAGGTTTGAGATGTAAGGTCCCACTGAAGGGATTTCCTAAGGGTTAGCAATAATAGCATTCCTTTATTTAATTATCAAGAAGGTCCTGGGAGGTGAGCATATGACTCTTATTATTCCCGTTTTATAAATAAGGAGAGTGAAGCTCCAAGAGTTTGAGGGACTTGCTCCGTCACAGAGCCATTTCGTACAGAAAGGAAGGATTAGTTGCAGTCTGTCTGGCTCCGAAGCCGCAGCCAGTTATCATTCATGAGGCATTTTCCTACTTTCTCACCTCGGCCCCTGTGCACGTGCTCTTCCTTCTCTTTGGGACCCTGCCTGGTACTTTACAAGGAAGCTCCTTCCAGGTTTCATTGGTCTTGATTGTAAAAAATTTTTTTCTCAATTTGAAATCTACAATTCTATGAATTTCAACTTAATTCTGTTGTTTGCAACATATTGGAAAAGTAACCAACCAACTGATGAATGAAAAGAGCCTCCTTATTCTGGTAGCCATTCAAATAGTTAAAGACCGCTCTCTCATGTTCCCTCTAAGACTAGATTTTCCCAGGTCTTCGTACCATTCCTCCCATGATGTGATTTCCAGACCATTTGTAATCCTGCTTGCCTCTGGTCAATTTTTGATCTATCATCTATGCTCAAAACGAGCTACCCCAAATTGAAGAGTGTTTCTGCTCTAGCAGGTGTAGAACACTGTGAGACCATCATCCACTTGATATGGACGCTATTCTTATATGAGTGTGCCCTAAAATCACGTTAGCTTTTTAAATGGCCACATCATATTGCTGGCTTATACTGCACTTGGGTAAAACTTTGGGTCTTTCTCAACTTAATCAATTTCAAGCCAGAGCCTCTCAAACCTAAACTTATGCTGCTGAACTTTTTTTAACCTACTCTTTTTCATCTTGTTTCAGCCCTCTTTTGGAACACATTCAAATCCTTGGAAGTTAAATCTGCAATGCAATGTATTAGCTCTTCTTCCAGTCCAGGGTCACCTGTACAGTTGATAAGTTTTCTAGCTCTTCATGCAGATATCAGTCGAATGTTGTTATGGACAAGCTGAAGAATAGAGTTCTTTGAGGTTGATAATGACAAGTTCAATAACATGACATCTTAAAAACAATTATTAATCCCTTAAAATGAACTAGTATCCATGCTTTGTGAAAATTGAGATATGATATGTCTCTGACATTCCCTTTATTTATGAACCTAGCAATTCCCTTAAAATGGAAAGGAGATTAATGATAAATAATCTTTCCCTAGAAAAGCCATGCTGACTCTTAGTCATTACTAATGATCATAAACTAACTGCTAAAAATCATAGCCTAATGTTTTGTCAGGAATTGATGCTATTATAATTTATTCCTGGAATATATCTTCTTTCTAAAGATCTTTAGAACACTTGGAGACCTTGTTTATATGATATATATTAATAACTGGCTTATATGAATATTTTTTCTAATAGATTGTTTCAAAAATTTAACACTATTCTTTTAATTCAAAACACTAAATCAGCAAGGCCCTAACGATGTTTCTAACTACTATTATTTATAACTCACATACTTCCAAAATACATATATACCAAGCTTGTGAAATGCATTTATGGAACTTGTAACTGTGAAGAACAAATTTAGGTAAATGACGACCTTCAGGTCAGCTGTGATGGAATCTAGGCCACTTGTTTTTCTTTGTTCTTATTTTTAGATAATCTTTTCTCACTTTTTCTGAGGCCCCATAATTTTGTGTTTCTAATTCCTTTTTTATTATAATGAAGGCATCATCACTGTATTAAGGTCTGAGTAGACCAAAGGAGATGTAAATTAATCTGAAGCATTCCTGGCCTCTGGTGCTGGTTGATAGCCACCGGGGCTTTGGTCTTGATGAAGTCCAGATTAATGAAATGTGGGTAACAAGAATCAAAGCTTATTTCTGATAATAAATGTGCATAGTTTGTTCAGATAGATTTGCCCATTTCACCATAATATCAAATATTCATTGGGTCTAAGAAATACTGGAAATTTTGGTAGTTTTAAAAGTATTTTTTAATTTAAAATATATTATGCAGACAAGTGCGTAAGATGTATAGATACAGTTTAAGTATGATTGTCAAGTGAACACCCATGCAATCACCCCTCCCAGGCCAAGAAACAGAACATTAAGAGCACGACAGAAGTCCCCTTGTGCACTCCTTACCAATAACAACCCCCTGTGCCCTCTAGAAATAACCCGCTTTCCTTTGAATAGTATTAATACTAATTTCTTTACTTTTCATTGTAGTTGTCTGTAGATGCATTCCTAAACCATATATTAGTTTTAATGTTTCTAAACTATTGAAAAATGGAACTATATTGTATTGTTCTCTGTGACTTACTTTTTTTTCCCTCAACATTGTAAGATTCATCACATTGTTGCATAGAACTGAAATATCCATTTTCCTGCTGTATCATAATCTAAATGTCGCTTTGGATATTCTTTTACGTTTATCTTCATGAACATGAATATGCATATCTCTAAAGATCATGGGACATTCAACTTTACTAGATAATGCAACACTTACCATCAGGATTATGATTTCCTAAATCTCTGCATCCTAGCCAACATGTCATTATTAGTAATTTCAATTTTTACCAATCACATGAGTCTGTAGTTGTATCTCATTATGATTTTAATTTGTGTTCCTTTGATTAACAACGAGATTGAGCACTTTTCATGTTCATTGGCCATTTGAATATCTCTTCCTGTGAGGTGCATGTTCAAGTCTTTGCCCATTTTTTTTTCCATTAGGTTTTCTGCCGTTTCTCATTTATTTTTAATATTTCTATATATTCTGGTTGCTATCCCTTTTAAAAAATTACATATGTTAGAAATATGTTCTCCCACTCTGTGGCTTGGACTTTTAATTCTTTTTATAGCACCTTTTGATGAATAGAGATTTAAATTTTTAATATAATCCAATTTATTACTTTTCCTTTATGTTTAGTGTTTTTTCTGTTCTATTTAAGGTATCTACTCCAAAGTTATCAAGGTATTCTCTTATACTGTCTTCTAAAAGCTTAGTATGTAGCCTTTCACATTAGGTCTTTGTCTTGGTCCATTCAGCTGCTATAACAAAACACCTTAGCCTGGGTAATTTATAAACAACAGAAATTTATTGTTCACAGTTCTGGACACTGGGAAGTCAAGATGCATGTGCCAGCAGATTTGGTGTCTGGTGAGGGCCTATTCCTCATGGACAGCACCTTCAGTGTACTTACAGAGCTCCAGCCTGTTTTATAATATAAGGACATTAATCCCACCTATGAGGGTGGAGCCCTCCCAATGGCCCCACCCCTCAACACTGTCACATTGGGTATCCAGTTCCAATCTGAATTTGGGGAGACACCAACATTCAGACCATAGCTGTCTTTAATCCACCTCGAACTGATTTTACATATAGTGTGAGGAAGGGGTATATCTCAATTTTTCTGATAGGAAAAATTTTCCACCAACATTTATTGAAAACATTGTCCTTTACCTACCCCCACTTCTGTCATAACTCAAGTTCATGTATGTGAGGTCTGCTTCTAAGCTCTCTATTCTGTTTCATTGGTCTATTGTTTTTTAAATCTTTGCATGAATACCATATCATCTTGATAACTAAAATGCCATAATATATCTTGATACTTGATAAAACAAATCCTACGTTTTGCTTTTTCTTCAAAAAGCAGCCTGTCAAATTTCACAAAATTGGCATTTTGATTGGGGCTGCACTGAATCTATAGATTAGTTTGGGAGGAACTTTTTTTTTTCTTTTCTGAGACAGGTTCTCCCTCCGTCATCCAGGCTGGAGTGCAGTGACATGATCATAGCTCACTGCAACCTCAAACTCCTGGGCTCAAGCAATCCTCCTGCCTCAGCCTCCCAAGTAGCTGAGACTATAAGCATGCACAACCGTGCCCAGCTAATTTTTCCATTTCTTTGTAGAGATGGGGTCTCACTCTTGCTCAGGCCGGTCGTGAACTCCTGGCCTCAAGCAATCCTCCCACCTTGGCCTCCCAAAGTGCTAGGATTACAGGCATGAGCCACCACACCTGGTCAGGAACTGACATTTTAAAAATATTGATTTTTGTAATCCATGAACATGATATAGCTGTCCTTTATTTAGATATCCTTTAATATCTCTCAGCCACTTCTCATTTTTTATCTTTAGAGATCTATGTATCTTTTCATAGATTTATTCCTAAGTAGTTAATATTGTTAAAAGTATACTGTGATTGGCATCTCTTTTTAAATTCTACATTTAACTTTTTTTTTTTTGCTAGAATGGAGAAATACAGTGGTTTTTGTATACTGATATTTTTGATATCAGTAATAGTTTAGCTGAAGATTTTTTTGGATTTTTCATGTACACATAATAGCATCTGAGAAAAATGATAGTTTTTTTTCTTGTTAAATCAAGCTAATTAACATACACATCAAAGGAAAATCTTTTAATGTTTTACCACTTAGGGTAAGGTTTGCTGTAGATTTGGTGTTGATATGTTTTATTAAATCAAGGAAGTATCCTTCTGCTTCTAGCTGCAAAGGAGAGGTATATTGAATTTCATCAATATACATTTTGCCTTTTCTGCATCAACAAAAAATGTTTCTTCTTTAGTATGTAAATGTGGTGAATCACATTAATTTATTTTCAGGAAATACCCGTTTTTATTTAACACTTGGTAAAAACATTTTTTTTTGCCTGTTGCAGACTTAAGCAATTAACTGCAACAGGAAAAGGCAGAAATATAAAGGTGGCTGGGACCCAAAATGGACCGACTCAAAATGACCAAACAAGGGCTTCTGAAACTTTGCCCTATCTCTAAGTGCTGAAAGGAGGCCCAGGTTGGGAAGGGTTCAAATGGTTCTTGTCCTGGAAGGTACTTTTCAATGGGGGTGGGGAACCCCAATGGAGAGACAAGATGGAGAACGAAGGGCCTTAGTGGGATCAGAGCCCTTGCACGTGCAGGATCAAGACACTAGCCTGGGTGTGCAGGCTGGGGCAGGAGGAAGGGAGTTGACAAGAACAAGGCAGAGACCAAGTCCAAAAATGGGACACCAACAGGAGCTTGCGATCAAGGCTGGGACTTGGAAACCACAGGAAAATATAACTTATTATTATAGAATGGGACACTATCAGAGTCTGATAAACAGTAAGGATGATTGTGAGAGATGTAATTAGAGCCACTTCAATCTCTCTGTCCCCAGATTAGGATTGACTTCAGTAGCCAGAAGCAGCGCTGAGATCAAGTGTCGTCAGTGGGGGGTGTGAAGGCAGTGAGGGTCTTGAGTGGGATTGGGCTGCCTGAAAAACTCAAAATCCCTAGAAGAGGCCTGGGCATGGTTTGAAGCTCAGACCTGGAAAAACTGAAAAACAGAGAAGCAGATTGAGTGTTTGGCCCTATCAGCCTAACCTAGCTCCTCCCAGAGGAAGCTGCCTTTCTTCCAAGCCCACAGGGCTACATCCAGAAAATTGGAGCTGGTTAGTTTTACAAACATATCCAATTATAAAACTTTGCCTTATCTCCTTCCTCCCGGTATTTACATAACCTCCATCCTACCCCTACTTTCCTGATTTCTTCAATTCAGTAATTTAAAAAAGATATTGAATATCTACTGCAGTGTCAGCCTCCATGGCTACAAAGCTGTCTTTAGAAAGTCCTCTTCCTGTCTCCTTCCGGTGCCTGTCCTCTCTCTCTCTTTCCCCTCATGGATAATTGTTGGCAAGGGTAGTTGGCAGTCACATTCTCCCTTCCTTAACCCTATTCACCTCACCAACCTCTGGACACTGCCCCACTAGTCAGGGGTCTGCCCTGACCATGGAAGGTGGCTCCCTGATTGTATGAACTCAGAGTTAATCTTCTCCATCAAAACCCTCTATGCTAAAGGTTCCTCTCCTACTATTCCCTCCATTGGCTTTGAGAGGAGACTTTGTAGAGAAAAGCCAGAAAAAGATCTTAAGTGGCTCTTGCTATACTGTGTCAAAAAATGAGAGAAATGGGGAAAGAGGTTTGGAAGTACGGTCTCCATGAATCAGTGCCCCTGTGATACAAACTGCTTTTGATTCTCATTTAGTGTTGGCCTCTTGTCTCTTAGGAAGTGACGCGCCATGTTACACAATCCCAGGCAAACCACAGGCACTCGATAAATGCAGATTATCAAGAATTAGGTTTCCAAATTCAAATCTCATCTCTGCCTTGTAATACTCGTGTGACTGTGGCCTTCTCCTCCAGGACCAAAACACCTCCCCACAGGTTTTGTAAAAATTAAATGAGATGATGCAAATGAAAAATGCTTTGTGCAATCCCTGCAGGATCATGTAAATGTTTCTTTCCTTCTCTTTGTTTCCTCCATAGAAACCTTGACTAGAGACAGCAAAATGGCGGCTGTGTGGCGTATTCAAGACTCTCAACAAAAGGATGGAGGAAAAAATCTGGCTGAAGGGAGGGACAGCTAGTTATGACATACACTCCCATCCTTTATTATCACCTGGAAGGAAGTGTATTAGGATAAAATAATGTTCTTTTGTGCCTTCCAAAATATTCTAATTAAGCTAGCTATGGTGGTAAAATATTTTTGTAAAATAAATGAATATTTATTGGTATATTATTCAGCTATTTAAATGAGAATGTCATTACTTTTAATATTATCATATAAAGTTAATTAAGCTCTCAGATTGTACGTACAAGAGTTACAGATGGCTGCCCCTTGGGAGTTCCTGCTCTGATAGGCAAATTAGCAAAGCCAGCTGATCACCGATATAGCTTTGAAATAAGGCACTTGAAGCAGCCAGGCAGATGAAGGGAACCTTGGTCTGTGGGTCAGAATGCTGGGTTCCTGAGCCTTGATCCACCAAGCACCAAGCACCTGACTTCAACGAACTCCATGCATCTCCTCTGAAGCCCCGCAGCATGGGTATACTTTCCTACTTTGTAAATAATCATCTCCCTCCATAAACTGTGACCTGAGAACATGTCTCTCGCAAACCCATGAATGTGTCCTCAGTGCTCAGCACAGTGCCTGGCTCATGGTGGACTCAACACGTGTGTTGAATGCATTCTTGAACTAGCTGGAGTGGCCCACACCCTCCACTCCTTAGTGTCTTCATCTATCAGATGACAGGGTTAGGCTCTCTAAGGTCTCCCTTGACCTTGACTTCTTCATTCCTCATGCTTTACATTCTTTCAGGCCTCCATCACTCTCACTTTTGCAGGTCTCATGGCTAGGACCCCCCCACTTCCAGCCTTGCCCACCTCCACACTGCTGTCTGAGGTCTCTCTGACTTGTCAATCTGACCATGTTTCTCCTTTGCTGATACCTTCCAAACACCAGCCTCTGCAGGCCAAAGGCCAAACTCCTAAACCTGGTGCAGATGGCCCTGCGTACTCCAGCCTCTGCGGTCTGCTCATCTGTCCAGTGGCTTCCCACCCATGGCAGCCCTTGTCCTGGGCCTCTCGAACTACTTAGAGTTCTCCAAATGTCCCTGTTGACATTTATCATTCTATAAAATGGGTGTATTTACAGGGCTGTCATGAAAAGTAATTAAAATAATAAATGTCAAAACAATAAATTCTAAACAGTCTATTTAGATATTGAATTATCTAATAATATTGCAAATGTTAAGATTGATGGATCTTCAGTGCGTAAGATGTCTTGGGCTGCTATAACATGGACTAGGAGGCTTAAACAACAGACATTATTTCTCACAGTTCTGGAGGCTGGGAAGTCCAATCAAGGTGCTGGCAGATTAGGTG
>CAUYRT010006244.1:0-49906 GCA_963574885.1 Lepilemur ruficaudatus | reverse complement strand
CCTATGCTTATTTCTTCCTCTTGTTCGGAACCAACTTTCTCTTCCAATCCACCTAGAAAATGCCAGGCTAACCTTTAGGATACATCCATGTGTGGCCTCAGAGGCCAAAGAATAAGCTCTCTGTGTTAGATTGGACCTTACAAAATGTTGACCTTCATCAGGGCAATTTCATTTGGCCCAACCCATTACACAGCTCCATTAACATGCCACATGAAATTGGGATGTGCTATTCAAATATTCATCCCCATCACCTGCCTGGCACAGAACTGGGACATGGTGAACACTTGCATTTTGAAGAAATAAATGCATATCCTAGGTTGATCTTCTTTGTCTTCTATAACTCCTCTTGGTTTCTTTTCTCTAGCTTTGTTTTGTTCTTTTCTTTCACAAAAACCTGAGGCAGAGTTGGATGTTGTCATGACTGGGAGAGGATAATACTAGGAGTAAGGGTGCTGTTTTGTCCCTTGGCTACCCTGGTGGAGGCTATCACTCACCTGGAACCTGCCAGAGCCCCCTCAGTTCTGCAGCAAGCAGGAAAGTGGCTTTAGGGGGTTGAGTGGTGATAAGGCTATGATTGCTTCATCCTTTATGTACCTGAGATTCGGAAGCATAAATTCTATTAAGCAACCATAAAATTCTTCATTCTATTTATCTCTCTTTATCATTCCAGGTAGTTACTGATTCCCAAATAGATGTCTGAGAGAGGACCTTGAAATCTCTGCTTCCTCATGCATCTTCTCTGAGTTTTGGCATTTTACACCAAAAAATGTAAGATCTTTGTGACCATCCTATGTTAGCTAATCTCTTGCAGCTTCAACTGGGACTCTGAACGGTGATGTTTGGCAGCTGGAAATAGTGAACAACTTCCATGAGAGCTCTTTGAAAAAACTGGAGTTCTGATGAAAATTAAAATGGTATCCGTGTAACAGCTACTCAAAATTTTTCTTTTTGTTACCTTGGTGTGCAGGCATCGTTATTCATTTGTACTTGGATCATGATTTTTTTTTTTTCAAATCAAACAGTGATACCAAGTATTTATGCCATCAGGGAAGGGTAGTAAACTGATATTTATTAAGTTATGTCCCCATATCTGCATTTAACATCTCACACCCTGTGAGCCTGTGTTGTTTTAACATTGAACAGTGAGAAAGCTGAAGTTGGCCAAGGTGATGGTGTCAGGAGGCACCGCCAGGCCTCTGTAAACACTTTGCTTCCTGCTATCCCCTCTGTGCAGTGACCAAAGCAGTAGTGGAGGAGAACGGCCATCTCCTGCCGGGACTCACCATGACACGCCTGAGAAGTTGAGACTAAAGGAAAACTCGAGATTACCAGGATTCAATGTCTGTTTTCCTTTCTTATTCTTCTGATTTTTAATCCTATTTTCTTTTTTCTTCTTTCTTTCTTCCTTTTCATTTCTTTTGTTTCCTCTTTCCCTTTATTTTTATTGTTCCTTGCATTGTTACTGTCTTCTTACTTTTGGCCTTACTGCTTGTATTTTGTTTTATCTTTACTTTTTTCTTCTTGTTGTTTATTCTGTCTTTTACTTTTTCTTTGTGTGCTTTTTTTATTGTAGAAATTTTATTGCAAAGACACACTTGTTCTCATGGGCTGCAGTTGGGAATGAAGCTCTTAAGATGGGATTGACATTGATCCAATGTTGGGTAGACTTGGGGTCACAGAAGGAAGCAGGGGGGGTTTCAGCAGGCACTGCACCTTCCTCCACGGGGAAGCCGACAGTTACCAAGGTGTAGCTCCCCACTCCCCAGCCCCTGCCAGGGGCAAAATCAACTGTAGTGTGTTCAGAAGTGAGTGGGTGCTCCCGCTGGGGTCCCAGCATTCTTCCTGCTAATTCACATCTGTGCAGTGCAGGCGTAGCCCACAGATTGGGGTAAATACACACGTAGCACTGCACAGTTATGTGATTCAGAAACGCTAGTCTGAGGATACAGACCTCAAGGTCATTATCCCTGCAGGACTGAGTCAGCTTGGCCTGATGCAAACCCTTCACGAGCTCCCAGCTCCCTGTTCTTTCTCACTCCTGGCACCTGCCTTACACTGTCATCTCTCACTGCTGTGACGGATGTTTCTCCTCTTGCAACGTTGTGACCATGTCTTTATTTTTTTCAATGTGACTAATGCTATAGTCTTTTAAAACACATAACGACACTGACCTCTCATTCTAAAAATCTGGATTTTAATTCCAGGTCTGAAATTTTGGGCAAGGCACTTCCCTTCTCTGGGCCCCAGTTTATGAATCTATAAACTGTACAGATTTGATGAGGTGACATCTAGGATTCTTTCCTGATCTTGAATCCATGCGTCTCTACTGGGAGTGCTGGGAACCCGCAGCCGTGCATCAGAGATGTTCTCCTGGCTTTGCGCAATCGCTCTGGGCCAGGTCGAGGTGCATGTGGAGCTGGAGCATGTTCTTCTCTTCTCTCATAAATAGAGAGACAGCAGAGTTGACATGGCCATAAATATTGCATGATTCACTTACCCGGACCTCACTAAAGGTAAGCTGCTCTCATTGTACTAAATAAGGCGCGGCAGCTAAGTAACACTGCATCCTGCAGGAAACAGTGAACTTGTGCACTATCCACATGAGAGAGCCATGTTATATGCCACCGAGGAAGGAAAAACCTGTCCCTACCAGAAAACCGAGCATTTTAGGGGAGAGAAAGGATCTTTGCTTAGCTATCAGATTTCTGTTAGCCGAATTCCTGAGAGCCTCACAAAGAACTTGAGAAACCGAAGAGAAGACAGACAGGCTTTTCAGACATGCAGAGAAAACCCAACATATGAAGGTTATTGCAGCAGAGCTCCCGTGGCCTCACGTGCAGGAGACCACGCGTGTCGCAGACACCCCAGTGGGCAGGGAAGGTCACCTCCAAAATGTGTGCCCCGAAGCCTGACACCTATTGCAGACATTGTAACATTAGCAACTCAACAGACTGCATTCAATGTTTAAACGGTGACCCTTCTTTAACTCAAACACTGTGTAAATTCCTCTTCAGCTTAGGGAGAGTTACTTTCTTTTCTCAGAACCTTTCCTGTTCCAAGAGAGCCTACGCCTTGGTGGAGAGAGCCTAAAAGTAGGGTGAAGAGGCTCAGAAAAAGGGAGAAAGGCCTGTTTGACAACTTTGCATGAGGCTGGCTGTGCTTACACAATTTGGGCTTATGTAACAGGAAAAGATGAAAAGATCACAGATACGAGAGATTGTTTTGTGGAAAAGATATACCCATTGACCAAAGAACATAAGAAATGGTCTTAAACTAGAGTATGGAAGGTGTGGGAGGAGTGTTTGGTAATTATTAAAAGACTTTGGTTATTGTGACGGCGTCTACAGTCTTTGTCCGCGGTGATTTTTTTGTTTTTTTTTTTTAAGTAAGGTAGATACTAGAATGAAATTATAGGTTCAATTTACTTTCCATGGAGTGGTAACAGAGTTTGACGACATCCCCGTGGCGGTGACATAAGCTGTGCTCAACATTCTGCACACTCATGTCTCAGAGTGGGTATAATTTTGGATCATTTTGAATGTCTGTACTGATCTAAATATTGAGTTATATAGAAGAAAGTACGGCCCTCTCATTCAAGAGATTAAATACAATCTACACATTGGTCCCCACAAACGGGAAGCACCATCACCCAATAAAGACCTCCGTTCTCTCAACACAGCCTGTGGAGCGGTCCCCGCTGGCTCAGAGAGGATGGCAGCAATGGTGGGGGACAAACCAGCCTGGGCCCTGGACCTGAGCCCCGGGACCCCCAGCAAAGCCCCGCTGGCCAGCAACAGCCATCAGAAGGTGGAGTCGGGATGACTGACGCAGCACAGGTGAGTGATGGCTGTGATTCTGTCGGCCAGAGAACTCTGGCTGTGTCATGTCAAGGTGTCCTCAGCTGGACACTCTTCACAACACCCACGGGCCCCTGTTCCCTCCCTCACCTCCTTCCAGTCTGTGCTCAAATACCAGTTTCCCAGGGAAACCATTCTCGACCAATGGATTTAACTTACAACCATCCTCCCCACACAGCTGGCCCTCACTCCCAGATTTTCCCCAAACTATGTGTTATTTAAAGTACTGTAGGCTACACTCATTTATTTTATTTATCTTCTATTTCTTCCATATGAAGGCTATGTACATGTAATTCACAGGGATATCCTGCTGCCTGGAGTGGTACTTGGTGCATACTAGTAAATATGGATTGATTGCATACAGGAAAAGGTAGCAATTACAAAGATTTTAAACATCCAAATTGAATCAACAAGAGCAACCTCCTACCAAGGAGGATCAAAATTTGGTCCAAACATGGAAAAGCTCAGATAATTCACAACAAAATCAAAAGCACTAAATGGTTTGCTGATTAATGCGTTGGAATGATGCGTGTGTGCACGTTTCTTCTAGAGACTGTAGATGACGCTTAAACAGTAAGAAGCTAATAAAGAAAACTCAGTTTTTACAATTGGAGGCTTCTTGATTAGAAAGGCACAAACTATCCTGAAAATCAATCATATTTTGAGTACATAAAGGTGACTTAATAAAAAATGTTGGGACAAATTACTTTGCAGAATAAGAATGTATCTAGTAGTTATCTTCAAAGGTAGAAATCTTCCCATATCTCAAATCTAATGGGATTTGCCTTTCAGAAAAAAAAAATCACAGCTGTAAAATCATGTTATAAATTCCCTTGTGAACAATTGTCTGATAAAGCTTTAGATCTTTCTGCAAATGTGACTAAGGACAGTATCAATTAAGATGTTTACTACTGTGAGCCCCAAATATTTATTTGTTTTATTTATTCATTCGGCTTACTGTCCTCGAGATAGCCGTTCATTTATTCATTCACTCAGTTGCTCAGTCAACAAATGGTTATTGTCAGTGGATGTTTGGTGAGGGCCTGTTATCTGCAAGGCACTATGCTGCATGTTATAGAGGACAAATGCAACAGGCTCCCCGTCCTTGAGAAATTTGGAGACAGGCTACGTTAACACTCTCCCTGCCAGCCCCCTAACTCGAAACACATGCTCTGCTCTCAGGCAGAATGGGAAGGTCTGGCCCCCAGGTAATAAGAGGGGTGTACATGGGGAGAGGTGAGTAGCCTGGGGAAGCTGACACTAGAGAGTGTCATGTGGAAGCTATGAGGACAGGGTTGGCCACACTGCAGTGGGTACTAAACACTAATTGAGAGTTTAGATTTGATTCATGAAACATACCAACTTCTTGACATTGATATAACATGTCAGAGAGAACACTGGGTTATCTAGCCTTGATGGATCTGACAATTTGGGTTGCTGTAAGAAGCAGTACTTAATTCTATAGTACTTATCCAAAATAATTGCAAGAAAAACTTGCAAGATGTTGAATTTTGTAGTAGTAATTGGCTTGGACATTGTTTCCAATATGTTTGATTTATAAAGACAGGTAGCTACCTCAGCAGTGGCTAGAAATAGAAAGTAATTAGTATAGGACACCTGGCAATTGGTCCAAGCCTATAAATGAGACTATTCAGGGAATCAGTGTTCCATTTGAATAATAAGCTCTGTGGGCCCACAGCGATATTCTGCTGGTTTGGAAGGGTTGTAGACAAACACTCAATGGCTTGGGTGTTCTATGAATACCAGAGCATCCACCCCACAGATGCCTAACAAATGCTCTGATGTTGGCGCTGAGCTCTGTTCATGGTTCAAGCAGAAAAGTAATTTCTTCTACCTATTGGAGGCTGAAAATCACAGACAATGTACCCTTTCAAATCAAGTTTTCTGCTATTTCTTTATGCTTTGCTAAACCTCCATCTGCTCTCTGGTAAAGTACATAAAGATGGGCCTTTCTGCAGGTGGCTCAGGAAACACAGGGGCCTCCTCAGCTGGGACCTCCTCTGGTCCCACCCACAATAGCCCCAAGTCTCAGCCAAGAGAATGGGCAATGGAGCTCTTTGGTCATCTAAGTAGGTACCGGGGAAAGAAAGGTCCAAATGGGGCAACTGGCAGTTTGGAGCTCTTGCAGCTTGTAAAGTGGAGCTCTCCCCATGTCCTGGGTTTGGTTATAGGGTTGGTGCTGGAAGACATAGCTCAACTTGGAACTTCTTTTCCAGCAGTCTGCTCACTCATTCCCATCTCTACCATGTGCCGAGAGTCTCCAACTAAACTATGACGCCCTTGAGAAGAAAGTGGGGGCACTGGGGCCTGTGAGGAGCCAACTCGTCTCCAGCACGTGTGCATCAGATCAGAATTCTCCCCTGCCCCTGCCCAATGCCCCACTGTACAGCACAAAAGATGAGACTGACTCCAGCAATCCCTTTAGGACATGACGACTTTCCTACCCTACACAGGCAAAACTGGTCAAGTTATGTGAACTGGCCTTTGTATTAATACTTGATTCATTTAAAAATCATTGTGTTTTGCCAGGCGTGGTGGCTCATGCTGTAATCCTTGCACTCTGGGAGGCCGAGGTGGGTGGATCGCTCAAGGTCAGGAGTTTGAAACCAGCCTGACCAAGAGGGAGACCCCGTCTCTACTAAAAATATAAAAAAAATTAATTGGCCAACTAAAAATATATAGAAAAAATTAGCCGGGCATGGTGCTGTGTGCCTGTAGTCCCAGCTACCCGGGAGGCTGAGGCAGAAGGATCACTTGAGCCCAGGAGTTTGAGGTTGCTGTGAGCTAGGCTGACACCACGGCACTCACTCTAGCCTGGGCAAAAGAGTGAGACTCTGTCTCAAAAAAAAAAAAAAATGTGTATTATGATTTTAAGTATTAAGCACTATTCAAAGGAGAAAGAACTACTTATTGATCCTGTCTTCCAGGTTTCTGCCACCTGTGGAGAAAGATAAGCTATGAAGGAACAGTCCCTGGCAGAGGAGGGCCAGTGCCCTAAAAAGATGACCCAGGCACGGGGTCACCCAGAGATGACCAGGTTGGCCTCAGGCCCAGGGCAGGGCCCAGAGAGCCTTCCTGTGGCAGTATAGGTGCCCCTGTGTCTGGAGAGCTGGCGCTGAGTTTGGCGGTGTGGGAGGGGGAGGGATTACTGGAAGGGGGCGGGGCAGTGCTGAGCCCAGGGGTGGGGGCAGGGGAGTGCAGACCTATGTGTGGAAGTGACAGCAGCAGAGACAGAGGAGCTGGGTCTGGGGGCCTGTGACTGCAAGGCCTGGAGAGCTGCTGGAGGAGTTCCCAGGGGTGTCCTCAGCCCTGTGTGCACCTGTCCCCTCCATATCTACCAACCCACCTCCTAGGCCACGGCTGCGCAGCCCAGAGGCCAACAGCAGCTGAAGCAGGCCAGTCACTTCCCGAGGGAGACTCCTTCAAAGGTAGGATTCCGGCAGGCTGGCTCTGGTCACATGGGCTGCAACCTCCCCCCTGCTCTCACCTGAAGGGCCTCGGCATCGCTGGCTCCCAGGGTGGCCACCGAGCTGACACGTCATCTGGGTTGTGCCGCTGTGTTCACGTGATTTGGGGGTTCAGATTTCCTCCCTACTCACCAGTGCTGGAGCTGGCTAAGCGGGTGGTTCTGGTGTCTTCTTGAAAAGGTAAAGTTTTCAAACCAGCTGAAGTTTGCCATCAGAACAAAGTGACCCATTTCAAGACTCATCCGACCCTGGAAGGATTCCCAGCAGAATTCGTGGGAGAGACAAATCCCATTCCCTTGAGCGGTCCCCTCACTCATTTGTTCCTTTATTCACTTATTTTCCCATCACTGGAGGAGCACGCAGCATGGCTGGAGACTGTGCTGGGTGCGCGGGCTGCAGGGACCAGAAGTCACAGTCCTGCGCCTGTGCATCTGCGGTCCAGAGAGGAGAGCAGGTGCCAAGCTGCGGGCTGCGTCCGCTGTGCTTGACACTTGGATGGGGCCAAGTGGCGAGGAGGCCACAGAAGATGTGTTGTCCAAGTCTGCGGGGCCGCTGAGACATGTCCCCTGAGAAGATGCCACTTGGGCGGCGCTCCTCTCCTGCACCCTCTGCACGGACATGGAGTTCAGGGAGAAAGTCCCGAAGGCAGAAGAGGGAGTTTGAACCCTTTATTTAACATTCTCTTGGGTCGCGAGCGCGTAGCATGTCTGGTTTGGAGATGATTTGATGAGCTTATTTTCCCACGGCTAACGCGCTCCTGCAGAAGGCGTGTTGCATTTCATCCACACTGCAAGGCCTGGGGACCCTGGAGAGACCCCTTCTCTCCTCCCCTATTTCTGTTGTCTCCTCAACGTAGCACCATCAGCAGTGTCCGCAGGGCCCTCCGTGGGAGCAGGAATGAGAACGTGCGGGGACCATGGCATCCTCCGGAGATCCTGGCGCGCTTCGCTCCCCTGCTCAGCCCCAGTCCTGCAGGTCCCTCGGGGCGCAGGGGCGCAGGGCTCGCCTCCGCCGGCAATGGGCGCGCCGCTGTGGCCGAGCACCTGCGCGCAACTGTCGGCGGCACCTGCCAGCCTTGGGCGTCAGAAATGCCCTTAGCTCCTGCCAGTGGGCCCTGCGCCAATCGTCTCTGCGCACCCCTGCCAGCCCGGGACCGCTCCGCCTGAGCACCACTAATTACGGGTCTGAGCGCGGCGCTGGCTTCCTGCCAACTGCTCCCATCTCGTAGGAATGCCCAAGCTGTGCCGCGGTTACACCTGCAGCCCGGAGTCCTCCCACCTGCCGCACAGGCGGCGTTCTGTGGGCACCCAGGTGGATCGCGCGGGCCTCACGCTTCTTAAGACTTGGGCAGTCCTCTCCCCTGGCTGCTTCATGCAGGGCATTGGGAGCGCCAGAAACTCGAGAGTCCAAATGGAAGCTGGCCGGGCCCAGCCCAAGCACCCCACCTCCAATAACCCTTCCTCTCCCTTGCCCAGGTCCCTGCATTGCCTGTTTTTTGGTTTTAGGTTTTTTTCTCCCGTCCTATGTCCCCGGTAATTGGATCATAAAGCTGAATTGTGACTAATAACCCAAGCATTGTTTTGTCTCTGTTCTCACACGTAACTATACTACCAACACCCAACTGACGGCACCCGACACCCGGCTGAGTACCAATGTCTGTAACACATAAGGGACGTGCGGGATCCTCATTCTCTGAGATAAAATGGAAATATTAGCAAGGTTTTTTGGTTCATTTCTGACAAACTGCACCACCAAGCCAACATTCTGAGAAGTCTCCTAGTTTTTTTTTTCTATTTCTTCCTCATTTATTTTGAACTTCAGATAATCCCTCAGCCCCATGACATTAGCTTTTAACTGTGATTCATGAAGTAATAAAGGAATCCTTTATTCAAGAAGCCACTTCTCCTGCTAAAAATTCCTCCTTTATTAGCTTTCTCATTATGAGGCTGTAGCAGTCATCCATTTCTTAAGAGCCATATTCCGTATCTCCTGAGAGAGGGATGGGAGAGTCGTATAAATAGAACAGTAGCCACATTGATAATTTGTCACAATCTCGCGAGGGAATAAGTCCAGCTTCTCAATTATCCTGCAGAATATTCCAAAGTCTGCAGTCTCAGAATCCATCAGCAGCACAGAGCGGTGCCTCCTTATGAGATGCTGGTTACAATTAATTTCCTTGAATAGGCTTTTTGTGTGAAGTATCTGAGTTTGGAGCATCTCCAACAAATCACGATGGGCAAACTTCCCAAAATCGAAGTCAGCGGAGACCTTCCTCGCAGGCAGGCCCGACTGGGGAGACTGTCAAAGCGCATGTTTACCTACGGAGGCTGAACAAAGGACTTGGCCTCCCAGACGACGTAACGCCAAGCAGTGACGAGGCACTGCTCAATGTGCTTTTACATCCGCATGCAGCCTGATCCAGCGTGTGCTCTTTGTGTGTTTGTAGAATTTCTTTTATTTCTCTAGCAATACACTCTTCTGAGCTTACTGGCTCACAGATGCTCCCAAGCTGATGCATCCCTAGTTGATTCATATCAACCCACAGATTAAAGAGAGAGGTAGGTGAAGCTGAATACAATGTCATCAGAAACATCTGGGTGGAAGGTGACTGCTCTGCCGTGGGAGGAGAGAGTGCCCCACGTGTAATCATCTGTCCCACCACACGCACAGCAATGGTGCATATCTGTTAGAAAGCAGTTTTAGTGATTCAGAAAGTCAGTACTCTTCTCTTTCTCTCTCTCTCTCAATTTAGGGCATATTATATTTTATTCTTTCCATTTCCAACTAAGTATGAGAAATGGAAATGAGACCTTTGTATAATTTTTCTCTCTTATTCCTCCTCCTACTCATGACAGATCCTGGGCACTTCTCATTAGACTAATGAATCCTTTAAAAGTTTCTTTCAGGTCCCAAGTTTTAAAAGATGTGTATTTCACGGGATACTCACCAACAACTCACCTCTGGCGATGTGGGACTCAAGGTTAGTGGCAGGTTCTCCTACCTTTGAAGATCATGGTCTATCAGGTCAACAGACATTGTGCAGAGGTGCCCCTCTGCAGTTGACTTTGGCATCCCTCTGGCCCCGCAGAAGGGGCAAAAATATACAACTCCCTCAAGAGGTGTATCTAATAGAGAATACAGACCTAGATATATGAAACTTTCAAGTGAAAATATGACGGATAATTCTTTTGTGCTCTATTGGCATTTGAATGTCAGTTGAACAAGTGAAGAAAAGCGGCTATCCAAGCAAGGAGATGTCTCCAGGAATGTTGATGAATTTAGCCAGAGCAAAAAGATGTGTAAGCAAAGGGTGAGTTGATTATTTTAATCCATTTCTTTTAAAGTCTAGAATAATTATGTGTCAGAACGTATTTGTTAGATGTATAGATGAAGAAATAATAAATCATAAATTCATTCAAAAAATCACAGGCAACAAATGGTAAATTGGGCTGAATATAACTTAGCAAAAACTATTCCCTAAAGAAGGGACATCAGGGAATTACAAGATGCAAAGGCAGACTTGGAGAAGCATGAACGTGGGCCCCAAAATTACAATGATGGAAATTGGAAGGGGAGAGACAGCAGACACACAAATTAAGCCACGCAGCAATCTAGTGCGTCCTAAATTGAGATCCATGGGACGGTAATATCCATGGGTTGTTATGTCAATTATAATAACATATAATTAATATGTCATTACTTGTCATTTATTACAAGTAATAAGGATAAGCAAAACTAAGCATTTTTTAAAAAAAAGTGGTGATTATGAATCTCCAAGGAGAAATATAAGGCAGAATTTAGAAAAGTTGTTTGACCTTCAGAACTCCTTTTTTCCCAGGGAATCTTGTAGGACTTGCATTCTGTGTAAACACTTAGGGAAATGTTGCATGAACGTTGTGAAGGTCTAAGCTAGGCTCTGAGGATTGGACAGGGTAGAGGGACCATGTCTGAGGGCTGCTTGGGGTCGGCCTCGGGATAACAGGATGTCTCACACGGGAGGGGGGAGAGGACTTCAAACATGGTGGGTCCATCAGCTGTCAAGGCCCTGCCTGCATCATATCTCTGGACACCTCTCCCTTCTGGTTTCCACCACCTCCCTGCTCTTGCAACCCCTGTGACTCCCTCCCTGGTCACAGGTGTGCACACGTGGCTGACCAAACGTGCCAGCCAGTTAGTGTTGCTAGGATCAGCCTCCAGATACTCAAGGATGGGGGTGGACAGTGAGCATTCCAGCTTCCCCATCCTGCACGTGGCCCACGGGGTCTCCCAGGGGCCCTGGGGAGGAGTCTCCACTGTCCGCAGCTGTACCTGCTCAGCACTGCACCTGCACGGCTGGTATCCCCTCCTTCCTTCTTTCCCCACTCTTGCTGGCCCTTCCGGACTCGCCTCCAAATTAACCGCTCACACCCAAATCCTGGTCTCAAGGTCCGCTTCTGAGAGAACCCAAACTAAGCAGGTGTTTAACTAAACAGGGGAGGTCGTCATCATTTCCATCACGATTCCTGTCTACTCCGTTCTTTCCTTTCCAGGTGTTCCAGCTCACCTCATACCTGCCCACCTGTCCAGCCACCTGGCATTGTCAGTTGAGCATCTATTGCTCCCACCCAAATATCTACTGTCTATCTACCTACCTATCAAGATAAAGAATAAAAATAAACACTCAAAATGGTAACAGTGGTCATCACTGACTGACAAGGATCACGGAAGAATTGACTGTATGTGCTTTTCAGTGCCTTTGTTCAATTTCTCTAAAACAAATATGTACTTTCATATTTAGAGAGAAACCAGAATTTTTTTTTTAATGCTTACTTAAAAGACTAAAGACATCATCTTCAGCTTCCACACTTTGTTGGCACACTCTCACTTGGAAGGAATGTCAGTGTAAATCCATACATTCAGCATCTTTTTTCCTTAAAAATGTCATTTCCCTTAAAAGAAAAAAAAGGAAGACAGAGAAAGGAATAGCGCAGCATTTCCCTGACTGGCTGATGCAGTGTGAGTCGCTGAGACGGCGGTGGGGGCTGTTGCGTTAGCGTCTGTGTGGGGCAGCCCCCCTCCTGCTGTTTGAAGACACTGACTCCGGGAACACGCGCCTCCATCACTCTGCCTTCCCTGTGAGTTGTGACTCATCCCCGCCTACGCTGATCCGCTAAGCAGCTTCCGTGTGCTTCTCAATCAGTGACCTCTTAGGACCCAGCACTGCAGACTACTTCCACAAAACACATAAGTCACCAGGATGCTTTTAAGTCTAACTCAAAGTCTACACTTAAGGTATCTTCGTCACAGGCATCAGACTGGTTAACGCGGCACAAGAAATTATGTGTGTGTGACGACGTGCCAGCTTCCTGCCTGACTGCGTCTGTGCGCGAGGGAGGGTGAGGGGCTGAACCAGACGCACAGACTCTTACTAGTCCTCCAGCTTAAAGTTCAGCGTGGACCGGGAGATGGCTCCTGAGCCGTTGGTAGAGCCAAGTGAGTCATTCCAGGTGTGCGTGGGGTGGGCAGGTCTGTGTGTCTCGCACGTGGGCAGAAAATCTCGGACCGTCAGGGTGGAGCCAGTCCTCAGCCAGTCCTCAGGTAACACCAAGGGACGGGACTCGGCAACACACACATTCAGTAACAGGCGGTGGGGGCAAGAAAGGGCCTAGGACATAAGTCAAGAAGCATGGCCTGTCTGCTGCCGCCTCCCAGGAGCGGCAGGCTGCGGCAGGCAAGGGTCGGGCATGCCTGTGAACACCGTTTCCACCGTGCTGCCAGAACGTGACTCCTGTTATCTTCAGAATCATATACGGTTAGGGGTTCCACTCTCTTTAAAGAGGATGCAGACACTCCTCCCCTGACAGCAGATCAGTGTGACCAGCAGCTAGCCTTGCTGTGGATGTCTGTGCGGTAACCCTTTGCAAGTGGAGAGTAATGACAGGAGCCTGCTCCTGCGTGGCCCTGCAGAGGCTTGGGGTGGTGTCAGTGAACGCCAGGGTCCCTGAGCTGGGAGGATCCCAGGGCATGAGAAATAACGGTGCTTCCTTCAGTACGGAGGGCGCTGAGCGTGCAGGTCTGGCCTCCCTTCCCGCAGCACTTCCCCTGCTCAAGCTCCACCTTTGCCCGGCTCCCCCGGGGCCTCTGACTTCACTCCCCCTTCCCACCCTCCTTTGGACAGAGGGACAAGTGAGGAGCTGGGAAGCAACAGGAGGCAGACAGGGCTGAGACAGTCCTCAGTCAGCATCTGGGGTCTGGCAAGGACACTCCCGGCAGGTGGCCCCCATGCAGGCCCCACTCTACTTGACTTGCAAATCCAGTCTCCTCCTGCCTGCATCCTGCCCTGGCTCCCAGGACACTGAGCCCTACTGTCCTCAGCATTCTTGAATCGGACCCACTTTCCTCCTCCCTACGAGGCTACCTTGGTCTGGGCGGCTGCCCTACCTCCTGCACCACCACTGCAGACGTCTTCCCAGTGGGTCTCTCTGGTGCCAATCTTGACTTTCAGAGTCACTCTCCGTGGTGGTCCTAGTATGACATTTCTGCTCATGCCTGACTGTAGCACCCTGTGACTCAGTACCCCTCAACGGCAAAACTTAAATCAGCCAGCAAGGTCCACGAGCACCCTCGCCACCTGACCGCTGACCTGTTGCTGCCAGTGCCTTCTCCTGCCCTGGGCTCCCTCTGATCACGGTCCTCAGACTCTCACGCCAGAAACAAAGTGATTTTGTACTAATTTGTTCTTCAATTTTGCCTTTTCCTTCTAAATTTCTTAACTCTTTCCCCAAACCCACGGTAAATCATATTTTTTAGAATGTTAACTAGACCTCGCTTCTTACCTAAAACTAAAGACCCCAATTGCGACGAATCAATTCAGCCCTGACAATATGAGATCCCATCAGATATCTATCAATTTATTAAGATTTAAAGTAGGTATCAGTGTCAATGAAGGCCATTCACTGTGTGGTAATAATTAATACCGTTTACCAAATGTTTTCTTTTTTTTTTCAGCTTCAGAGCACTTCCCTTGTTCCTGAAGGCAGGTGTGGCCAAGCGCTCACTCTGAACGGGGGCGTGCAGGCGGCAGAGGTGCACAGCCGTGCGGTCAGAGCTGTGAGAGCCCCGAAACACACGGCCATATGCTCTTTACAGCCATGCTCAGAAGCGGCCTCCTTCACGTGGGCTCTCCGAGACAAGGAGGAACAGAGACACCCCACCGACCTTCAGTGGGCGTGTAACATGAACAAGAAGAGAACGCGTGTTGTGTGATAAGCCCCCGCGACAGCAGTGTTTGTTACTGTGGCATAAACTAGCCTGTCCTGGTTGAGCACCCTTTTCAGGGGAATTACAGTTTGGAGATGTCTTTCTTGAAAGTAATTCGGCAATGCATAGCAAGGTTTGAAAGCACCTCAAATTTGGGTTGGCCGTTTCACATCCCCATTCATTTATTCCTTGATACAGTCGTATATTCATCAGAAGGATACTTTGTGAATATGATATATATCGTGAAATGTAATAGATTTGGGTGAAACAAATACAGCAGAACAAACAGGTGTCGGCACAAGATCTTCTAGCAATTTCCTCTCAAAGATTCTTTTCTGAGACATAATTAGAAAATATAATTCATAAATAAGTATACAAAAACATGCAAAATGCACATTATTATCTATTATATTGGTCATTTGTATATAAAGCAAATATACAGGCACAAGAGAATGTTAAAATCAAATTTTTTTCTCTTTATAGGATGAAATATTCTGTTGTCATTTAAACTATAATTTTAAAATGATATTCATGAACACAGCAACTGCTAATTGTATAGTGATTAGTGAAGACAGCAAAACAGTATCCAAAGAGTAGCATAGTCTAAATTTTATAAAAGTACATGCATATAATAAAAAGATAAAGCTGTATATGAAATTATTTAAATTGGTTATCTCCAGATAGAAGAAAAATGATTTGAATTTTTTTCTTTATACATTCCTATGCAAAAGTTTAATAATGAACTTGTATTTTTTATTAAATTTTTTTTTAAAAGTCATTAAAAACTTTCTACCAGTTTGCAGAGCTCTCGTGAGGATCAGTTACATTTTTAGAGTGCTTACAATTTATGCATAACAACTACAACATTATTAAAACAAAACACAGATCTAACTCCAAGAGAAACAGAAGGATTAAAAAATAAATTGTAATCTGATCCAAAATGATAAAACTGTTTAGGAAAAAATATTTCCCGTGGCTGAGTTCCCTGAAAAAGAGATTGGCTTTCAACCAGCAGGACTATAATATGCAAATAAAGTATAACGTTTGCATAATAATAGTCAACTTTCAGCCAACTCTCCGATTTTAAAACTGAGAACACTGAGCAAACAGAGCTGTAATAACTGTTCTTTGCGGTAACCATGGTGGAATCAGTTTTCAGTGAGCCACAAGAATGAAGGAAAGCGGAGCCTGTATCTTCTATCGTTGATGCCACTGTGCTGAAATCAAACACTTGAAAAGTGACGGTTTGTGTAGAACAAGACAGGCATGGAAAGGGAGCAGCAAGAAGGGGCTATGTGTTGCTATAAGCTGTTGTTATTTTCACTGTTCAATTCCTGAAATACGTGCATTTCATATTTTGGTAAAAAGGGGAAAAGTAACTAACATGAATATAAAAATGTAAGATTTCAATGTAACTTTCCACATTAATAGATTAAAGGCCAAACAACATACTCTCTCCCCCTCTCCACAGACACAGGAAAAAGACTTCATGGACTGTAACGAGCCATTCATCGTTTAAAAAACACATGATCCTTTCCACACCGGGGATGAAAGGGGTCTTCTCTGGCACAGTGAGGAGCACCTACGGAAAACCTGCAACCAACGTGACACTTTGTGGTGACGTATGAGAAGCACTCCATTGAAATCAGAAGCACTGTCAGGTTGCAAATGTCGCACCAGTATTTGAGATGGTATTTTGTTGTTATAGTGGAAAACGGTACAAAAAAGCATTTAAAACCCATGAGAAAGGAGGAAATAATGTTGCCACGAGAAGAGCACGTTGTTCTCTGCACAGAAAAACAGAGGAAATGAACGGTCAGAGACAAATCAGAACTCAGTCAGAACAAATGAGTTTCAGAAACAAAACAAACTGCACGAGGCTGATGGAGACCAACTGACATTGAAAAGTTAGTATTTCCTTTATATCAGCAATAAAGAAGTTTAAAAATAAGTGTAATATTAAAAAGATACTGTTCATGACAGGGAAAACACAAACAAAAACCAACACTGCACTATGAGATTAAAGTGCATTTAACAAAAAATGTACAGCTCCATTAACCATGAAAAAAATGATGAAAGACAGAGGAGATCTCAATAAATGAAGAGAACTGTCCTACTCATAAGTAAGAAGACCCAGCACGGCAGCATGTCAAGTCTCCCCAGATTTGCCTATAAATTTAAAACAAGGTCAGCCAAGGTCCCAACAGTATTGTTTTTGTGAAAGCTTACAAATTAATTCAAAAATTTACGTGGAAAATTAAAGACGCACAAATACCTAAGATGCTTTCAGAGAATCAGAGCTGGCAGAGGGACTGTCACAGCGGATACGAAGATGCGTCATCAGAGGACGCAAAGGAATAAACAAAGTGGAGAGGAGTACGATGGAGCCGCCACATGGAATAAAACAAAATAAAGCAAAAAATAAAATTAGATTCCCAATTTACACAATACACAAATATTAATCCCAGCTGGGTTAAGAAATTAAGTGTGAAAAAGAACTCTAGGAAAATCTTCCCCCGTCCTAGATTTTACAAAGTCATTCTTGTACAGTTTGTTAAACTACACAGAAAATACTCTCAAGCAATAAAAATACAGAAAATTGGATTATTTCAAAATATAAAACTCCTGCATCTCAAATGACACTACAAATGTTTAAAATACAAGTGACAGGCTGGGAAAGGATAATCTGACGGTATGTAACAGGCAAGAGATATGTGTGCATAATAAATGAAGAACTTTCAGAAATCAGGAAGAAAAGTGCATGAAAGCTCAACTCGCAGAAGGAATCCATCGCCTCTATGCAAGACGCTCCACTTCACTAATAACCGGAGAAATGTACATTAAAACAGCAAGAAATAGTGTTTGTATAAAAGAGAGGCAGGCAAGGAGTAAAAAGCAGGGTAGAGGAATGTGTCGGCCAGACAGCCAGGGAAACGGGCCCCTCTGCTCTGCCTGGGGGGAGTCTCAATAGTGCCGCTATTTTGGAGACAGCGTGTCAGCGTCTTGGAAAATTTAAAATGCGCTTGCCCTGCGAGCAAGCAGTCCCACTTCCAGATATGTAACCTACATGAATCGTTGCAGATGCACACGGCAGGTACGTACAGGTATGTCCATTCTAGCATGGTTTGCAGCATCAAAAGGCTGGAGACAAACAAAATGCGTACCAGTGGGAGAACAGATAAACGATGCGGCACCGGTCAGAGTGCACTGGCTCTGCAGTTGTGTTTGTCTTTTTATATCAGTGTAGAAATACATCACAACCAAAACAGAGAATGAAAAAGCAAAATGGACATCCATAAGTATAGTGTCACATCCTCTAACTGATAGAGGACATAAATTGATAATGGACACAAGAGTCTATAATATTAAGAATGCAATCTATGTATCTATACACAGAAAAACAGACTAGAACAGTATACTTTTTTGTTTGATGCTTGACCCTTAGTACGGAAGTTGGCAACACACAGGACTAAGTTTAGCTGTATCTTTACCACTGAATGTCTTGAAACAGACTTCAATCAAACAGCATGCAAACGTCAGCTGTTCACTGGCAATGGTAGACGTATGGGATTTTGTTTTCCTATTCTTGGTCATTATTTCTGTTTTTTAATTTTTAAAAACTAAAATTATAAAAAAATCTCTAATTGTCGAAACAATGTCACATCAGTAGGGTTTGTTGGAGCCTGTCATTTTCTCTCCCATGTCTCATGCATATGGCTTTTATGCTTTTGATCATCCTTAATAAAACTTCAAAGTCATGTTGGAGCCATTTAAACTATTCAGTAGGCATCTGAGAAAGGAAAACTCAATTGGAGTCCCGGGGCTCTAAAATATGTTTAGCTTTGATAATATCTCATGTTCATATGAATCCTTTCATCCCCAGAATAGACAGCTCTTCAGACACATTAGCGCCAGGGTCCCCACGGTCCCCCCGCGAGGCGGGACATTGGCTGGCCTTGTTTAGAAGAATCCAAACAGTGATGCATTTAGACGCTATGGAAGCTGGAAAAAGGCAAGATCCAGTGCCCAGTGTCCACGATATGCGGGACATGTAGCCGTGTAATTTGGGTTAATTCTTTCTCCATTCATAGTTCCACACCCATCTTCTTCATTATATACACTTAATTTCTCAATTCACAGTGTCATGATTATCTTTTCCAGCTCTTTCTCCTTAACCATTTGCAGCTTTTTTAAAAGAGGAACATACCTAGAATCTTTTTAAAATTTTAACACAGTGTCTGCTTTATTGGTGTAGTATCGCGTTATGATCACTTCCCTGCCTCTGACGCGGCTCCTCCTTCCCGCCTGCCGTTGAGTTTCCCTGGGAATAAGTACGTCTCCCCTTTTGTGATGCAGGTGCATTAGAATCTGTTGTACTTCTTGGTAGGCTGCCATAGAGAGCTGTAAGATCTCTTGCCAGGAAAATCGGTTGTATGTCTGGGGATGGGAGTAGATGTAGCAAGTATTTGCCACGCAAATTAACTCTTTACATGACTAGAATGCATTGGTAAGATGCCATCTTTCATGTCAATTTGTAGATTGTAGACTTGGCTAGAACAAGTCCCCAAGGCTTGTCTGGGTGGGGATTCCCTGGTAGCATTACCTGGGAGCCTAAAAATGACCCGTGCCATTATTTCTCACCGCCGTTTCTAAATGTCCACAGACTTTATGTCAGGGACGAGAAATGAGTGACGAAGGGAGGACACTGGTGGGAAAGTTTTGCAAACATTCAGGACGACGAACCTTTGCCTATGCCTGTGTGTCTCCTCCTCTGAGCCTTTTCCTTTTGGCTAAAGGGGGCTGTCGCTATTCCGTGGCCACGTGCCCTTTCCTTTCACTAGGCGAAAGCCCACGCATCATTTCAAAGGATCAGCCGCTCACAGCAGGTGGATGGAGACAGAACAGAACCTTGACCAGCCACCGGGACATCAGGTCCGTGAGGCCTGGGACTTGGTCAGCCTCATTGACCCGAGAGCAAGATCAGGGATATAGTTGACCCTATATAAATATTTGGTGAACTAGTGTCAACAATTGAAGGGCCAAAATACTCCTACAAGATGCTTCCTGAGACTTCCTAGTAAGTTCCTGCAAAAGGCGTGTGTGTGTGTGTGTGTCTTTAATGGCCTGCCTTGTTCATGCCAGTTTCTGACTCTCACAGATGTGTTTTTAATAGTCTTAAAACCAGGCTGCAGGTATTCAAATATATCCAGCCCAGGCAAATCTCTAAACAAAACCTAAATAAACCATTCTGGACCCAGAGAGTTATTTTGTATGCGCATCTGAGCAGCCGGCCGGCCGTCCTGGAGATGGGCGGGCAGCGTTCGAAGAGCAGCATTCTAATGTGCAGCTGCGCTGGGCCAGCCTGGCAGGCCCGGGTGGAAGGAGCTCTGGGCCAGCCCCATCCCATCCATCAAGCCCGTAAACTACACCAGAGCAGAGCTGAATGAGGCTCAGATCGCGAACAATTCGGTCTTGCTGTTACTGATGTCGTGCATGCTGGCAGACGGTCCCTGGGTATTGAGCATTTACACGCCTCCAGCTCCCATTATCTGCCCCCATGATGTGCTTTTCCTCTGCTCCTGGCCCCCTCTCCTGCGCTGCATATGTGTTGTAAAACTGAGCATGTGGCCTCTGCTAAATGGTGTGTGGCTGATGCAGGCACAGCCCTGAGGACTATGTGCAGGCTGCACCGGGTCCCGCCCGCTTGTGGGCACCGGGGTTCAGCCCTGGCCCGCGAATCACGCTCACGTGCTCTCTAGACCGCACATGTCACGCGGCCTAGCGCCAAGCCCTTCTGCGTGCAAGTGTTGATTCACCTTTGCCGTGAGCGAGCTGTGGCTTCACTCAGTGCTTCACCCTCGGAGGTGAGCGTCGCCTGGTAGAAACAGGCGTCGCTTCTATTCGTTGTTTTGAAAACAACCGTGCCACGGAGCGATGAGCCTGCTTCACGCTAGTAGGCAGTAAGCAGACTGGACCATCAGGCTGGGTGGCTCAGACATTTGGTCACAGACATTCGTCACAAAGAGGTGATATTCAAAGCTGATTCTCAGCCGCAGAGTTTGCAAAGCCAAAGGCTCTGGAAGCTACTTTCCGAGGGACGGGAGCATTTGCCAGCCATCCATGCCACACCTGCCCTGAAAGACCCTGTGTGTGACAGGAGCGGGCGCGAGGCGGTCACCTGGGGGCGGGAAAATGGGAGGAAGTGCGTGAGCCTCAGGGGACTGGCTCAGCCTGCTCTGGAGAAAGTTCAAGTGGACAGTTAGCCCATTCCCCTCACGACACCAAGCACGCGGTGAGCCCGGTATTTGCTCCCGCAGGCTGAACAGGGGAAAATGAATGATATTCTCACAGCACCGTACATCTGCCTCACAAATGCTCATAGACGCAAGAGTCAAAAAATTCCACAGAGACTTCAGCACTTATTAAAAAAAAAACACAAGATCTGGACTTTACAATATTCTCAGGGACAAGATTACTGCCCATCACTTCATGCGGGGCACTTTCCAAACTCTTCCTCTTTTAACTGTCACTACAATCCTGTGGGAAGTTGCACCAGTCAGGATAGGACCAGATTTGCTGAGCTGACAGCACCAAACCTCGAGTTTATTTCTCGTTCTCAGTCCGCTAGGTGGGATGCCTCCAGCTTTCTGATGCAGGGTCTCAGGGTTTTAGTTTAATGTCCCAGCTGCTCTGATCTCATGGCACTCCCATGTCAACACCTGCTTCCTGATCATTCTTGCAGGGGGAGAGAACACAGAAAATCATGAAACAGTCCTTAATAGTTTCCAAAAAAGCGAGACATTGCGTCGGCTGAAATAAAACACATTCTGCCCCTCTGTAGGGTGCAGAAGGAACAGAACACCGGATATCTTGGGAAGTGCTGGGAACGGGGCCCAGTGACATATGATCTCCTCTGTCCGATAGGAGAGTGTGCACTTTGCTATGGTGGCACAGACACCGAGTGGTAGACCCCCCCCTTCTGAAACGGATTGTTCTCACCCACAACTCTGCTCTTCGCACACCACTCGTGCACAACACTCATCTGACTTGTCTGCATGTGCCATGTGGCTTGGGGGCCATGGCTGCATGTGACATAGTTGTCACCCCTTCTCCTTAGACATAGTCTCCTTTTGGCTTCTGCACTCCTGGTCTTCCTGACCTTGCAGGGTCCTTTCCTGGTTCTTGCTTGTCCCCTCTGACCTAGAATGTGTGCGTCCCCCATGTCTAGAAATGAGTTCTTTATAGTCTCTCTTCTCCATCTGATATCTGAAGAGTTTTCTCTGTCCTCTATTTTAGTCTTTCCATTAATGACCTCTAAGTTAACCTCACCGCAGTCAGACAGCATCCTTTGTGAGACATGAATTTTTTTCAATTCATGGAGACTTGTCTGATGGCTCAGAATGTGACCTTTCCTGGCAAATGTCCCATGTGCATGTGAAAAGAACGTGTATTCTACTATTGTCAGATGGAGTGTCAAGGATGCAGAGTTGATTGATAGTTTTGTTAAAATCTTCTATATCATAACTGATTTTTTGTCTATTTCTTACATCAATTATTGGGAGTGGGCTATTAAAATCTCAGAGTATAGTTGTGGCTCTTTCCATTTTTCCTCATAGTTCTATCACGTTTCTCTTCTTTTCCTTCTTTGAAGCTCATAGACATTCAAGACTGATATACTATCTTGATTAATTGACCCCTTTATTGTTATAAAATGATCTTCTTTACAACTTTCAATAATCTTTACTCCAAAATCTACTTTAATATTAGCATAGCCACTCCAGGTCCCCAGCTTTCTTTTGATTGGTGTGAGCATTGTGTCAATGCTTCCAACTCTGCCATTTTAGCCATTTGTGTCTTTTTTATTTAAAGTGTTTTCTTGTAGATAACATATAGTTGAGTCTTGCTTTTTAAATCCAGTCTGAAAACCTATCTTTTAATTAGAGCATTTAGATTTATGTTTGTTGGGACAATTGCTATGGTTAAGTTTGAATCTGTTCTCTTGCTATTTGCTTTCTATTTCTCCCAGCTGTTTTTATTCCCATTTTTCTCCTTTTATGACATCTTTTGAATTAATTGAGACTTTTCTGTCATTTCATTTAGTCTCCTTATCAGGCACAATTGATAAGGTTAATACTGTACCTCTTTAGCTTATCACTGACTTCCCTCAGGTGACACTCTGCCACTTTGCATATTGTATGAGAATCATCCAATAGTACATAATTTCATTTCTCTCCTCCAAACATGTGTGCTATTATTAGCATATATTTTACTTTTACATGTCATAAACCTCATACTACATTGTTGTCATTTTTATTTAAGGAATCAATAACCTTTTAAAGAAATTTAAATAATAATTAAAAATATAATATACATTTATTATTCTTGATGGTCTTTTTTTCTTTGTGTAGGCCCACATTTTAAGCTGTTATCATTTTTGATCTTCCTAAAGGACTTCTTTTAACATTTCTTGCAGTGCATGTTTGCTTGTCATGAATTTTCTCAGCTTTTATATGAACCAGTTTTCCCTTTTTATTGTATATATTTTTTGTGGGGTAAAGAATTCTAGGTAGTAAGCTTTTTTTCCCCTCAAAGTTCCTTAGAGATGTTCCACTATCTTCTTGCTTGCACTGTTTCTGATGAGAAATCTGCTGTCACTTATTACTGTAGTCCTTGGTATATATTGTGTCTTTTTACCTCTTCTGTCTGCTTTTAAGATATTCTATTTATCACTGGTTTTGAGAAATTTGATTATGATGTATCTCTGTGTAGTCTTTTTCATGTTTCCTGTGCTTGAGGTTTAATATGCTTCTTGGATTTGCAGCTTTATATTAATAGTTTTATCAAATTTGTGCGTTATTTTTTCAAATGCTCTTTCTGACCACTGCTCCTGTCTTTATGGAACTCTCGTTACATATATAATGAGAGTTTGAGCATGGCTGGTACAAATAGGCACTATTCCCAGCTCTGTGTGAGCACCAAGTCTGGTTCCTCTAACCCTCGAGGGTGACCTTTTTCCCCCAGTCTCGGGTAATTCCCTCATCTGCATATACTGATCACCTTCTCTCTGAGGCCTTCCCAGTTTGTGCTTTTAAAAATTGAACACTACCTCATTCCCGTCCATCTGGATCCCCTCCCATGCCTTACTATTTCCCACTGCACTTACAACCTCGGACACAGTGAGCTCCGCAAGGTAGGGATTTGAATCTGCCTTGTTCACTGCTGTATCCCCAGAATCTGGGATGGTGCCAAGCACACAGTAGACTCTTGATAAATATGTGTTGAATGAGTAAATTAATGATTAAATGTTTGAATACGTCAGTGAGTGAATATGTGACTGGATGCTCAATTGCAAAATAAATTAATAAATGGATAAATCACTTTAGAGAAGACTATATGAATTCCATCTTACATCAGTGAAACTTGATCATGTTCCCTTAGACCAGTGTTCTTGTTCCATTGTTATTAGGTGAATGCTCTTGGTCTAGTCGTTGCTTATACACAGAATCTGCCACATGTGTCTCAGCCCTAATGCTGGAGGCAAGCACGGGATCAGGGAAGAAATGAAGACATCCTGCTACTTGAGAGGAGGTCACTGTAGGCAGCTTCTCCATCCATGATGTGTGCAGCGACAAAAATCTAGAGGCTCCAGGTAGAGCTAACTGATGTAGCACCGAGGGAGGGTAGATCCTGACCAGGCATAAGCCAAGCAAGTAAAAGGAAAGTAGGCTCAGGGGAGACTGGAAAGCCAGAACAAAAGCTGGGGCAGACAGCTGCAGATAAACACAGATACACTGAGGAATAAGGACTGCACATCCTTACAAGAAAGGGTACAGCTGGGGGCATTGACTCTCTCAAGCTATACCCATTTTATCTTCCTCTCTTTGTCTTTCTCCTGAAAGTTCATTCCAGAGTAACTGAACTCACTAAACGGACACTTAGGATTTATGCTGTATCATCCCTCATTATGTAGGCTGACAATTGGGATCCTTGCACACCCCATAGAGCTGGCCATGGACTCAATTGTTTTAATTGAGAATACGATTGAAATTATAATCTCGTTGAATTTAAAATCAATGAAATTACATTAAAATTATAGTTACATGATTGCTTGAATTAAGGAACAGTTAAGTGAGGAAGGAAGAGTTACCAGACCTACTAATGAGATTTAATAATTTACATAATTAAAGGGAATGGAATTTAAAAAGTGACAGCTACTTGGTTTATGCTGGGGTGATTTCTAAGAAATGAACATATATATCCACCCTCTCAGATTTATCAAAGGTATAAAAGTGATGTTTTACAAACTCAATTTCTGACAACAGAGAATGTCTACATCAAAACATATTTATCTTCCACCCCTTCCAGGCTCCCTGAAGGAAATGCAGGAGGTTTATACATACACAGGTGGGCCAGAGTAGGAGCTTTGTGATTAGAAATGAACAATGTGTCTTCCAAAGTACTGCAGAGCTACCAAGCACTTGAACCACCACTGCCCTATCAGTTGCTGTAACACACCTGCTCATGAGGAGGTGAGGTGCTCCACACCTGCCTGGGGAGGGGTGGGTGGAGTGCAGGTTCATGTTCTTTCTGTCCCAAGGCTGGGCTGGGAACCACTCCGTGGCTTGGTCAGCGTAGATGTGTAGACAGGGAGGGAACTTCCCCACCATCCACTTCCCTGGGGCTCATCTCCTCCCTGAACTAAACTCTTCTCTTGCCCTTTCCAGAATATTAAAAAACAAACAAAAAAACACCCCCCAGTGTTGATCAAAGGGGGTTTATTTTTGGCTAGAGAACATCATGGACATAGAGGTGGCATTCCTTTCCCTTGGATCAGCTCCAACATTCCCCTCCAGTCGCAGACTGTGGGTTACAGGGCACTTACCTGTGGGCAGGTGTCCCTCACTTACTCAGACCGTGGCTGTATCACCAGAATCTAAACAACTAGGTGAGCTCACTGCTTAAGGTAACTCATAATTCATGGACAGTCTTGCAAAGTAGATTCTGCAAGATTTTTGATGCCCTTGTTTTTGATGTGTGATTTTTCTTTATCATGTTTGCAGTGTATCAGAAAACAATCAGTGCACTGGATTCAGAGTCTCAAGATCAGCGAAAACGGAAACGTTGTCATTCGTTCAAACCCTAACTTTCTCTTCTCCAGCTCATTTTTTGGCAATGGGATTTTTAAACCAAAAAGTGAGATTTTACTTTTATTTTTCTCAGAACTCATCTTCACGGTTTCCACTCCAGTGATGTTACGTCTTGGCACAACTCTCAAATAGCGAATCTTTGCTCCCCCTTTGAGTCTGCATCCCTCCCACACAGGTGCCATCCGGAGACTGTGTCCTCTGCCTTCGTCCAGATAGCTGCAGAAAGCAAAGCCACAGGGACTTGTTTGGGGACACCGTGCCCAGGGCAACACCCTTCAGACAAATTATTAGTCAATGTTTGGGAAAGGAAGTGGATCATCTCGGAGTCAATAATCTGCCCTCTGAGTTTAGCATGTTTCCTGGAACATTCAACAGCAGTACCATCTACTGCCTGCTGTACCAAGCGTCCCAGCCCCAGCCAGCCTGCGGGGCCACCGCCAGGAGTGAAGATAAGTTGTACCTTTTCCTTTCTGTTTTCTGCTAGAATTGTGCTAGAAATTAACCCCTGACACGCTCACCTTTCTGAGCAGCTAAACAAAACAGGAAATTGCTGGGCTAGAAAAGAATAATCATTATGGAAGAGTCCCTTTTCTGGAGGAAAACAAAAACAGAAATGAGAATTATAAAGAAAGCCCAGAGAAATCTGTGAGAGTTTTAGCTTTCTGTTTTGAATTAAATAAACAAATTTTATATGAAGGTGTGTTTAAGATGTTTTTGGAGGAGAGAGTAGAGGTCAGAGGCTCACTTATATAGTTTTATTTGAATGACACCTTCACTGATATAACTGTCTTATATAAACATAGACCTTCTGCCGGTTACACATTTGAATTTAGAGATTCCTTAGTGAGGGAGAAGGCAGGCCTGATTTTCCACCTTTATACCCTCCTGGACTGTCCGTTAATGGATTCTGCAGCTGGAGCCTGGGTGGTCATTTCTCCTGGTGACCAGAGCTGACATCTGCCTCACAAATCACATGTGTCCAGCCCAGGACACACAGCCAGCATGGCTCAGCCTTCCCGCTGGGAAAACCTCAAGTGGCATTGACTCTGTTGGTCCTTGGTGGCCTCCCAGTGGGCCACACCTCCCAGGGGGACTGTTCCTGAGGACTCCCTCCTTCATCCCAGGACACTTCTCGAGCATCTGCTGGGATTTAGAAAAAAGAACAGAGGCTGCTCTTTCCCTCTGGGTTCCAAACTCCTCTGACTCCTGGGTGACCTGGAAAGAGACAAGGGTTATGACTTCATCCTGAGGGTCCCAAGTGCCTTTCTGAATGACTTCTCAGGTGGACAGAGCTGCTCTCCTCGGACATGGCACAGGGCAGAACCGGGCCTTGACTCTCAGGCCAAGCCTTCTATGGGCCGCCCAGAGAGCACGGCTGCCCCGCCTTGGCAAGGGCTCCCACCCTCGGAGGGTTCCCTACGCCTTCTACCCTGCTCTGGGGCCAGAGGGCGGGTGGAGGACTTAACCCATGATCCTGAAGAAAGAACTTTGTGAGGACAGGAAAGGGAGCCCACGGCAGACATCCGAGGCAGCAGTGCAGACGTGCGATGACGTGGTTGTTTTGCCAACCAAAGTCTTTCGGGGAAAACATGACCTTCATTATTCTCCCCCATGAGGGTTTTCAGGGCAATAAAAGAAAATCTAATCAGAAAAGTAAATGACAATTTTTGGTTTCAAAATTCACATGTAAAAGGAAGACTGGCTTGAAATTTGGGTGTTTTGCTGTAGTAGGATGGAAGTGCTGGCTAAAATCTGCACTTAGACGTTTCCAGCACAAGGCTTAGCTGAGTTTGGAAGAGCAGAGTAAGGGAGCCTGGCGCGGGTGCTGCCCCAATGCCATGGGACACAGAGACGGGACCATGCTGAGGTGGCTTCAGGAAGCCAGGCAGGAGCGCTGAGGAGAAAGGAACCCAGTCACGGCCTGTGGGTCGGGGAGAGCAGAGCGATTGGGAGCAATATAGTGGACATGTAATTGCGGGGCTTGGGAAGAAAGGTCCGCAAAGCCATCGCTGAGAAGCACCAGTCAATTTCAGACCAGGAGCAGTGGCTTCTGATCGTTATGAGACCCTGAAACTCGGAGGCCACTGTGGATTTGTCATTGTTGCCGTGATCCTCTGAACTTATCTGCTTCGGCATATACGGTTTACGTGCAAGCAATTTGTCATTTTGATCATTTCTGAGTCTTAGGCTGAAATGTGCCTTTCTGTTATCTATATTTACAGCATTCACCGTTGGGAAAAATTGAAAGCTTGTGAAGTTAATAATGAAAGATAAATTGCAAAAGCCAAACGTCTCTGCATAGTGTGAGAAACCCTCAGCCCATTTCTTCCATTTTCCAGTCCGGGAAAAAGGTAAGTGTGTTGCAGTAACGGCCATAGTCTTGGCGCCTCTAAAACCGCCCTGTGCCGGAGGCGTCACGTGGACAGGTCAGACGGGGGCAGGCGCTTGCCCAGGGCCGTCGGGGAAGGGCTGGGAGGGCGGGTGCTACACATCAGAGGACCTGTCGTTGCCCTGCAGTGTCGGCCTGTCCCTCTCTCCCAACTTAATTGCGGGAGGTGGGTGGGGAAGGACGGGACATTACATCTGACGAACTTAAATTGTGTTTCTGAGTCTCCATAGCACACAGAAACTCACGTCTATTAGATTTCCATCATAGCCGTGATAAATCACCACCAATGTAGCCGTTGAAAACAGCACAAATTTGTGATTTTACAGTTCCGCAGGTTACAGTCCAACACGGCCTCACTGGGCTAAAATCACGGTGCCGGCAGGCAGAGACGCGCCTTTTCTGGGCGGCCTGGGGGAGAACCCAGTTCCTGGGCTTTTCCAGTTGCTCGTTTGTTTTCTGTTCGTTCGTTTGTTTGTTTTGTTTTGCTTTTGGTGAAAACAAGTTAGTCATTGCATAATTTTATTGAAACTAAAGTTCAGTTAAAAATAAAGTTCCTTACGCTTTTTTTTTCTTTTTCACGTGTTTTTTTTTTTTTAATTTCAGAATACAATGGGGTTACAAACGTTTTGGTTACAGAAATTGCTTTTCTACCATTTGAGTTAAAGTGTGCTCATCCCCCAGACATTGTGGGCTGTACCCGTTAGGTGTGAATTTACCCATCCCCTCCTCCCCCTCCCACACCTGATCGACTTCCAATGAGCGTTATTTCCATATGTGCACACAGGTGTTGATCTATTAGTTCCAATTTAATGCTGAGGACATATGGCTTTTATTGTTCCATTCTTGTGATACTTCACCTGCTTGTTTGGATGGCCGGCAGAATGCGGCTCCTCCAGGCTGAGGTTGCAGGACTGTCCTTGTTTGGAGCCAACTGTCTGCTGAGGCCGCCCCGGCTCCTGCAGGCAGCTTCCCCTTGGGCACGCTGCCCACTGCCTCTGTCCTCTAGGCGAGCAGTGGAGAGGCGATTCCCTCTCATGTCACTGCTCTCAGTTCGAGAGGGCTTGTGTGATTACATCACATCCACTCAGGTCATCAGGGTCATCTCTCCACCCAAGACCCATAATCTTAATCTCATCTGCAAAACTTCTAGTGACCTCTAAGGTAATGTCTTCACAGGTCCCAGGGATTAGCGTGTGAGCATCTGTGAGGGTCATTACCCTCCCCACTGCCCTAGAAATGTAATGATATAAATAAGATTGTAAGGCTAATATTAACCTCTTATGCTAAAAGTGAGTAATTTTATGCTAGTTGAAAATATTTTTACTTAATTAACCTAATCTTCTAAAGACTTGTCGTAGTGGGGGCATTCGGATTTGGTAAAAATCATGAAGATAGAGTTGTTTTACAGGTTATTAGATAATTCACCCTTCTTTCTAATTCAGACTGGCCTCTGCTGTTCACCAATGTCAGACATTAGTTGGAGGCTTGAATTGAGAAGTATTTTCAACCAGATAACTTGGCTTTTACTCAATGCTTAGATTCTGTGATTCTGTAAGTCTGGGCACCGCAGGAAACAAAATCCTTCCTACTTGTTTACTTCTGTGTGATTTTTAAATGTTGTCACGTCCGTTATCTCCTTTAGTTTATATAGCACCACTGACATAATCAGAGTAAACGGGCATCGTCCTCGTTTTCAGCATTAGGAAGCAGAGCTAAAAGCTAGTTAATGCGGAAGGAAGCACAGAATTCCAGGCTCCTCATTTCTGGTCCAATACGTTTGTTCCGTATTCAGACTCGCGCATGATCAAGAATCAGCCAGGCTCTGGAGCCCCACACATATTCACATATTCCCAGCATGTGTGGGTCTAACTTCCAAATTCCGGTTTTAAAAACTAGAAGTTGAGTTTCCCCTGAATTCCCAAGGCTATCCCAAGCCCAGGAGCACCGTGCAGTAGAGCAGAAACATCGGGTCTTCAGTCATCTCACCCACGACTGTCCTTTCCTCTTGGGTAAAATATTTTTTTCTTTATTTTTTAATTTTTTTGTTTAGCCATGCGAGCATACTAATATTATGTTTTCAGGGTCAGAGAAAGACATGTGTCTAAAGTACCTGGGTCAATGGACTAAAGCTCTCTAAGAACTCAAAGTCCAAAATTATATTACTCATTTCTCATGCGGAGGATCAGTCTTATGGTCTCAGCATGTGTCCTGGCACCCCGCAGAGACACTGTCCGGAGAAGAGCCGAACGGAACCACTTTTCCCAAATCCGAGGGCGCACTCTGCAGACTGGGACCAGAGACGCTGTCAAGCTGGGTGGACAGCCACGGGAGTTTGCGTTTTCTCTGTCTGCTTCCCTTTGAAGTCGCTCACAGTGTGCGTGTTTTAGCATTAGACTCCATTCTACTAACTTTTGTTTTTTTTCTCTTCCCTACTCTTAAAAATAAATTCATCTAAGAATCCTTTTTCCTGGCAAACATAACCTCTAAATACAGCCATTGGCAACAAATTATTTCTTCTGTATCTTTGAAGGAAAACAGCCCTCTGACCCCACCTTTCCAACAGGGCCCTGGCGTCCCTGCGAGGAGGTACCCAGTGAGGAGGGCGCCTGCTCCCGTTACACTCGCAAAGGCTGCAGGTTAGGGCGCCTGATGGCATTGAGCTTTGTTTCTCAAGAGATCGGTGTTCTGTGTTCCAAGACTCCGCACCTTAATTAATTTACATCATGTGAACTTCTGGAGACGATTTGTTCTGTGTCGTCAGATTTAAGAGCCCGCAAGCTGCTGCCAGAGGAGCTGAGAAGCTTTGTGCTTTCCCTTCGCAGCAAACGTGTACCACGAGGATGCAAGCCGGCCACGCAGAGGAACAGGACTTACATAAATCTCTGCCATTTGGACTCAAGCACTTAGGGACGTGTTTATTTCCTTGTTGTTATTATTTTGGCGTCTGCTTTTGAGAGCCAGCCTGGGTGTTAAGGACCATCATCCAGGGGGCGGCGTTGCCGTGGAAACCTAGTGAAGCATATTGGGCAAATCTTCATTTTAAATGTTCTTCATAAGTAGTCATTGAGAGTGTGTTTCATTATCTTTCTGATGGAACAGGAAAGGAAGGAAGAGGAAGAGGAGGAGGAAGAGGATCAGGAAAGCACATACCTTACATTTCTTTTTGGCTGTCAAGCTAAATTGGCTTATTTCAAGTTTTTTTTTAGCAAGATCTTCTTCTAAGAAACATTGTGATATTGATCGAGTGTAGGTCTCTTGTAACTTTTTCCTAAGGAAGGCTTGACTTCAATCGGTCTGAAGTGCTCACATTTGGGAAGAAGCTGCCCTGTGCGGATGAGCCCAGCAGGCGTGGGGAGACAGGACAGGGAGTCCCAGCCTGCGGAGTGGGGGTGTGGGGTTGCGTGTTGACTCCCTTCAGCAAGAGCCTGTCCAGGGCGCTGTACAGAGAGGAAACAGCCGGCCTTCGACTGAGCTGACCGAGCACCTCATGTGCTGCTTTCAGAGGGCAGTGTGCCTGTCTTCGGAATTACGTAACGGCGGGCAATAAATAGATCTGCATTATTTGTCTTTGTAGAATTAATGTGGCTCCATTAGGAAGACCCTGTTGTATACATTTTGACTGGCTTTTACTGGTTTTAGTTTTTATTAACACACGAAGTCATTAGATTCACACTATATGGAGTCTCTTGTCATATTTTGTAAAATTAAAAAGGACATGATAATTGGTGTTTTTCTGAAGTTTTTCTCAGTAGGACTTCCCCACAGCACGCACCAAAGCTTCCAAGGTTAACACTTTGCACCGTGTGCCTCTCCCTGGAAGGTCGCCCTCTCTGCGCCCCCTCCGCGTGGGGACTTCGTCGGGTCTGCTTCCTCAGAGAGGCCTCTCCAATGCAGGAGTCTAGGCGGATCCCTTGGGCATAATCACACGGTAACGTACTCTTTTCCCTCATATTTCTAATTAGAATTCTTGTTTTAACAAAGAATCAGTCAGGATTCTTGGTTGTGAGCCACAGGACGGCCTCTGGCAGACCGAGGCAGAAAAGGAGTGATGCGGGCACACGCGTGTTTCTGCTCATCGTTGCTGGCGTCTGCCGTGACCTCCGCAGGCCTGGGCTCCAGGGCTCGCCGGATGCTGGATATCTGTGACCTAACTGGCTCCTGGACTGGCGTCAGGTTCGCAGCTCACAGCCCTGTGTTTGCTGTTCTTGACCTAACTGAAGTTGTGACCTAAAAAGTGACAAACGTTCCCAATGACAGCAATGACAAGGAAGGAGCTGAGTTATGCCTATCTAAGGTGATTTTTTTCCCCATAGTCGTACTTAGTGTTACAGACACTGGCGGGCCTGGGAGAATGTTCAGAGGCTGCGTAGAGGAGGCACTGCCCTCCTCAAGATGCTCTGCTGCCCTGGGGGATCTGTTTGCTGAGGGTGACGTTGGAACAGTCACAAAAGCAACTGTCCTGATTAACTGTAAGAAACAATTCGTATTCTAACACCACTAGTTAGGAAAAAGATAAATAAATGCTTGGACCAAAAATATCCATTTGGCAGGACACCAAATGTATCTATGGGTTTGTGTCTAAGTCCTGCCTAGAGGCGGGTAAATAGAACTGTTATGATTTTATAATAATCCACATACAACTGGAAGTTCTGATAAATTGATAAAGGATTTATTTACTTTAAAATTATATAAGAAACATGTTCTCTTTCCACAAAGGAAGAGGGGTTCTGCCAATGAGAAACGCTGCAGTGTGTGGATAGCTCATCCACGACAACACACAGCTGCCTTCTCCTCCCTTAACTCACGTCCGCAGCGTGCAGACGCAGGGCCCGGACCACACGCTCGCACAATCGCTCTCATTTATGGATGTCGTTGACCAGATGGTGGATCAAGCTAAAGGGTATCCTTTCATCTCCGAGCTTCTTAAAACAGGGACCACATCCTATGTTTACTGTGCATTTTTCATGGTCTCTATATTACATGTATCCGTCTACCATCAATCTATCTCTCTCTGCCTACCATCTATCTGTCATCTAGTGATCCATCCCTGTTTCATCCGTCTATCCACCCTCTGCTTGACATTAATCCAGCTGTAATTGAAAACAATAAATGGATGGGTACGCAATGAAAATACAGACAATGCATATTCTCCATAATGCATGAAAAAGTACCTCGCAGTTTTCTTGTTTCGGGAAATGCGCTTACACATTCTAGCACTCAGAGACTCATAGATTCCTAGAGCAGGAAACCCTCTGTGATTACAGATTATCGAATGTGCCCTGCTTGTCTCCAAAATGGAAAATGAGACCCTCACAGAGAAGGAAAAACTTGCCCAAACTCACTTGGCTTCTTAATGGTCTTCAGGAACTAGAATACGTTTTAACTCAACCATCTTACTCACGTTTATTTCAATGGTGGATCACACCAGAGGAAGTTAAAATTAGCTAAACATCACTCTTATGTCGTAAGTGAGAGAGTTTCGATTGTAGCATGGTCCCCATGGTGTTATTACGAAGCAGCAAGGACTATCTGGGGAAGGTTTGAAGTCGCTGCCCAGGATGCGGTCCCATCACAGGTGGCCAGCGCAGGGGAGGAAGGCTCTGCCCACGTGGACATCGCAGTGCAGGGACAGGAAGAGTCACCACTAATGGGCAGAGATGGCTCATCTCACCCGCTTCCTTGTTAGCCGTTCCACTCTCGATGCTCTGTTCATGGGCATAAGACGTCTACTTTCTTCTGGTTTTCTCTGCTCGGATGAGTTTTCCTTTCAACATTGAAAATGTTGTGTTTTTTTTTTCTTTTTAATAATGAGACCCGGCTCATCATTTTGCTGTTTCTTCTATAATGAGACCCTGGCTCATTATTATTTTATTCCTGTTTCTGTTTTCATTTCATAGTATTCAAAGATTATAAGTAATATCATCTCATTAATTCATCGCTGGCAGGAACAAGTACTCGGAGATGTATAATTATGATGACTTTGGCACAAATCTTTGGCAGAATCTGGGGAATTTTGTCTGTAATTCAAAAGTATCTGGGCCTGTGGAAATCCTTCACAAAGCAAGCCACCAAATTACCTCTAACTGCTTTTGTTATGTTGAACGATTTTCTTTCCAAAGCAGTGCGTGTAGTATTACACAGGATGCAAAAATGGCTGTGGCCAGATTGCTATCTAAATATTTCTCGAGCGTTCCAGGGCAGTGTTATTGTGCCAAATAGAGGAGAGGGAGAATTTTAACTGTCCCACAGCATCCGTAACACGGCCAAGGCTTCTCAGTTGGAAAAGACGGCTCAGTGAACTCTTCCGAACACTGATGGACTCCCCCCAAAGTGCAAATTCTACCGACAGCTCCTCTGCATGACAATTGCTGGCAGAAGAGCTTGGTGCATCAATGCAAACAGGCTCTGGGCGCGCTCTGAACTACGTTAATTAAAATGCTAAAGTTTGATCTGATCAGCTGACAGTCTTAGAAATAATTTTTACTCAACCAACAGAAACAATCTCCAATCAATAGCTAAAACTAAGCGACCATATATTCCCATTGTGTGTGCATTGGACATACAATTAGCAAGGACATCGCAGAGATTTGTCAGGGCTGAGCTAACAGCAGGATAAGCCTCCTTAGCAGCCCTAAAATTCTAATCATAAACAAACGCAATGCAACACCTATCGTCATTAATAAAAATAATATGTCACTGAGCTTTATATTAAATTATATTAATACAATGTCTTCCCCATAATTAAAACTCCAGATATTGTCTTCCTTTCAACTTCACACAAGCTCCATGAAAGTGTTGTTGAATAGTTTTACAAGCTATTGTGAGGATGCTAAAGGCACATGTGATTTCTCGGGCGTTTAAGGTCCAAGCTGGTTATTGAACTATACCGTAAGTGTTCACAGAAGCAGAGAAGCCAAAGAACTTACGTATCCACACCACTTTGTTCCATCCTCCTGTTTCAGAGGTCACCGCTAAAATCTGTCTTTTTTTATTGTTAATACTGTAAAATTTAGAGTAATGGATCGCCTTTCTTCCCAAGAACTGTTTTCACATATTGCATCATTCTTTACCGACAACGATAGCTTCCCCCGCTCAACTTAAAGGTTTTTGCGTGTCACCGTAATAAGAGTTCTCAGCAAGTTCTGTTGCAAGAAACGGAATAACAGTTGACCTTTCTGCATGGACCGTTCATTTGCTTCGCCAGCGAGTATTCATAAAGCTTCTCTCTATTACGGCTGTCAGGAGACATGAGAAGATAAAAGAAGCATAGGGAACAGTGCCGCCTTAGCGAGGCCCCACGCTTAATTGAGAGGATATGACATGGATGGAGGGGAAACGCAGTAAGCCAATTACACAGCTATCTGGATAAGAAAGACGCAAATAGGAGAGATCGGCTGTCTCCCGCTGCTGCGATGTTTGCCTCCATTCCCGAGGCGGCGACGTCCCCAGCAACGTCCTGTTGCCTCTTTGACTTCCACTCAGGTTCTCTTATTTCAACACTTGACAGTAAAAAAGAACATTTAAAAAATATCAATGCATAATGTGACTTATATCCCTGCAGGGGATCAGAGCAGCCTCAGATGTGTCTCCTTCAGGCAAATGATCTCTGTTCATTGGTTTTCTAAAATGATATGCCTCCTTTCTCTATTTTGGGGAGAGTGGTTGAAATTGCATGCCGATTTGTGTATTACTGTCGAGCCCTCTGGCTTGGAACGATACCTTTTAACTCTTCTGTTGTGACTTCAAAGAAATTATTTCACTGGGCTACTTCCTATTTTACATCTGTTTCCTAAATAATCTCCCAGACTCTTCCTCCAGGTTGCTATCATCATTCTAAACGTTTCCTAGGCTGCTTTCACAGGGGTGAAAGAGGAGTGACTGAGCAAAAATATTCGTTATTTTTACAACCATCAAAAGTGCCAATATTTTCTAAACCTTTTTAGAAACAATGACTTTGCAATTCATGACCAAAGGATGCAAGTTCCAAAGCCTCTCTGAACACACCCCAAATCTTGTATTTCTGGCCTGGATGGCTGGCCCAATTTCTAAAAATCTGTTATTATGACTTGCCTGAGCAAGTTTTAAAGCTTGTCAATATTTATATTTCCATCCGAAACTTGGAGAACTTAAATGACAAATTCCATCGCAGCTGCATCTTTTATATTACGGACCATTCGCAGGGCTGCGTTCTCTACATGGACCTTACATGTAACGGTGATGCGATGTTTATGTCTACTAAGTGAATGATTTATTGCTAAGGAGAAGGCAATGCATGAACAACAAAGAAAATGAGGGTTATTTTCTTTTGCCGTTTAAATGTTAGATGACTCATTACAATCTTTTTGCTTGTATCTTAAATTTTCCTCTTGTCACTACGGAATATGGGCTATGTAGAGCTTACTACTATGGAGGTAATTATTTTAAAAGGATAATTTTTTTTTTTTTTTTTTTTTTGCCTGGGAGAGGCAACAACCCAAGTCATGGTAAATAGAAAAGTTCAACGACTCAATGACTCATTCACATATAAGGAAAACTCCTGGCACGACCATGGGGCTTACACTGAATTACAAAATAGCATTTTGCACTAGGACAGTGTTCCCAGCACTTTGGAGAAGGCATTCTTTTTCTTGGGTAACAGGTACCTAACTGTGGCCCTGGGGGGCACTGGCAAATGCCGGGACAGGTGTGCAGGCTGTCGAAAGAACTAGGGGGCTCCTGACACTCAGCTCACCCGAGAGAAAAGGGTCCTGCCCTCTGTGCTGGGATAAAACACTGGGTGATTCTGAGTATAGTTGGCATCTGCCATGATGACCCTTCCCTGACCCCAGCTACCCAGGGACCCTTGTGGAGGTGCCCCGTACAGGCAGGGCTACAGGTGAAAACCAAAAGAGCCATTTCCCCAATAATGAATGATGACAGGGGACCCAAGTAGGTCACTTTGGTAACCTAGTGTCATTTCATCTACCTGTAGGAAGCCACCTGGTCAACCTGCAGGCCTGTGACTGCATGAGCATGCAGACCTGGCACATAGGGCTGAGGATGACAGGGGCTCTCAAGGTGGTGACAGACAGATGCCACTTGGGGAGACTTGGCCAGACTGAGTGAGGATGACATGGTGAACCCCCCTCAGGGCTTCCCAGCTGCACCTGGGTTGTGTTTTGTTCCTGCAAAATCATGAGGGGTGAGAGCTGCAAGGCTGTGTGACAACGGGGCCACTTGCATCCTGGGCGAGGCTGGGGAACCTCAGGTTGCTTTTGCTGAGCTACTGGGGTGAGCCAGACCGCGGCCAGCTCGTGCGTTCAAGGCCCTGTGACGAGAGGGTCCGGGGCATGTCATGAACTTGAATGGACGACAAAACATGTCATCAGTGTTCCATCTGGCAGATGGGCCAGGAGGATGCACCGGAACGTTCTCTGTCTTCACAAGTGTGACAACCTGAGGACCAGGAACCAATTGCTGCCTTGAGGTTAAGACAGCTTCTAATAAACGAAGGATTGGCCGATGGTTTTGGCAATTGGTGCTAAAGCACTGGATATGCTGTTTAGACACTGTTAAGTACCCGTGGCTAAAGGGAGGTGACACATGGGAACTAGTGTAGTTGTTCATTGATGTAAAGGCCAGAGCGGCCTCTGTGTCCCTGACAACCCGCATCAGATATCCCTGCCATCCCCACCAGTGCTCACCAATCACCAGGCACATGCACAGGATGTACACATGAATTTTATGCTTTTCTTCTTGTTTTTTCTGCGATGGAGTCTCACTCTGTCACCTGGGCTAGCTCACAGCAACCTCAAACTCCTGGGCTTAAGCGATTCTCCTGCCTCAGTCTCCCAAGTAGCTGGGACTACAGGTGCACACCACCACACTAGGCTAATTATTTTTTTCCAATTTTAGTATAGACAGGTCTCACTCTTGCTCAGGCTGGTCTCGAACTCCTGACCTCAAGAGATCCTCCCGCCTCAGCCTCCCAGAGTGCTAGGATTACAGACAGGTGTGAGCCACCACACCCAGCCTTCACACAACTTGGGTTAGTTTGAGTCTATGTAACTCAGGATAAACTCAGGATAGTCTTCACATTCTTACAGATTCCACAATGATCAGTTCCAATAGTAGTCTGCCGCTCACCTGTCCTAGGGGTGGTAGCATGTCTTATACCCCCATTAGACAGAACAGATCTGGAGACATTTCATAAATCATTAAACACCATAAGACACTAAGGCTCTGGCCCTTAGTAACTTGCCCATTGTCAGGAATTCGCATGTTGTTAGAAACAGCCCATGTGTCAGGCTCTCGGGCTCCCGATGGTGTCTAGGGCTCTGCCTCCTCAACAGTCTGTATCAAAGCCCCAAATAGTTACCGAATGGCCGTAAACTTCCATGAAGCTCCCAAGGATGTAATAAAGCTGAACAAAGAAATGCTTCAAAAAAAAGTCTCACCTATGCCTGAAAAATATCCACTATCCTCAAACAAAAAATGGGTTTTAAGAAACTCATTAAAATCATAATATTTTACCCAAAGAGGATATAGCTCGTTGTATCAGGATGTGTGTATTTCTTTACAACCTCAACTTATTCTCCACTGACAGTTCTGCTTTGGAGTTGTGCTCATCTGTGTTCTCTCCACTCTGGGTCACCACCGTGTCTGCTGTGTCCCCTGTAGCCCAGATTCCACGCTCCAGAGCTGCGATCCCCAACCCCAGGGCTGTAGACTGTACAGTCCGTGGCCTGTTAGGAACCAGGTCGCACAGTAGGAGGTGGTGAGTGGCGGTGAGCAAGCGAAGCTTCGTCTGCATTTACAGCCTCTCCCCACCACTCACATCACAGCCTGAGCTTCGCCTCCTGTCAGATCAGTGGCGCATCAGACTCTCGTAAGAGCTCGAACCCTACTGTAAACTGTGCATGCAAGGGATCTAGGTTGCACACTCCTTACGGGAATTTAATGTCTGACGAGCTGAGGTGGAGCGGAGGTGGTGATGCTAGCACTGGGGAGGGGCTGCAAATGCAGATTATCACTAGCAGAGAGGTTTCACCGCACAGAGACCATAATAAATCAACTGTCTCCCATCACCCCCAGATGGGACTGTCTAGTTGCAGGAAAACAAGCTTGGGGCTCCCATTGATTCTGCACTATGGTGAGTTGTATAATTATTTCATTATATATTACAATGCAATAATAAGAGAAAAAAGTGCACAATAAATGTAATGCACTTGAATCGTCCTGAAACCATCTCCCCTGCCCCCGTCTGTATAAAAAGTGTCTTCCATGAAACCATTCCCTGGTGCCAGAAAGATTGGAGAACACTGCTGTAGAGCACTGTTCTCATGACAGTTCAGGTGGGAGATCCTGTTTCTCCAGCAACAAGGGACTCACGTGGAGGGGAGGAGCCTCTCACACCACCCAGAATGGAGAAGAGTCAGCAGGAAGCCCTGTGGGTGCCTGTCAGAGTGACCTGGCGGCCCTGACGCAGGAGCTACCTCACCTTTAACTGATATCACTCAGTGGATGCTCGCTCCGGAGCATCCTGCCCTGAAACCCTTCTCTGGACGTACCCACACTCTCGGGGGCTGTCCCCCTCTCAGGGGACTCAGGTGCACTTATGTTTTGAAAGCCCAGCATCTTGCAATGACAGGAAATTTAGAAGCCCATAACCAGCAGTTGTTGTGAAACTATTTTTCTAACAAGCACAGCTGAGATTATGTAGGAGCTCTTCCTACACTCACCCGTAGAAAGCACAAGATGTGACTCTCGGAGCACGCTTCGCCCCACAGGTCATTTCGGATAAAGTGAGAACGTTGGGATGATGTGGTTATTCTGCGACAGGGTGACTGGCAGTCCTCAGGCAAATACTGAAAATGTGACTGGGGAGTTTGTGCAAACCAGTCCTAAACACCAGGCTGAAGGGAGAACTAAAGATCCATTCTAACCAGAACCCAGGGCTTGCCCGGAACCTGAGGCCTCTTTTCTCCCATGGTTCTCGTCAAGGCTCTTTGTCACTTATTGCCCCCACTTTGGGGTCCGATGCGATTCTGGCAGCATAGGACCAATTGCCCTGGGACTCCTGCCTCGTCCTGGGCTCAGAGGCTGATGGGAGCCAAGAGGACAACCTAAACACCACCACACCTGGACGCAACGCCATCTCCTGCTACCTGCTCACCTATCTACCTGTCTGCCAGCCAGAAGCACGTGCCCATTTAGCAGAAGGCACTTGAGCACGCGACTGAGGTGTGTAGGCAGCCCGATGGGATGACGCGGGGTTAGCTTTTCTGCCTATGCGCAGTGCCGGTGGAAGGGCCGTCTCAGAAGCTTCCTGTGGTGTGCGCCCTGGGGACTTCTGATTCACAGGCTGTCACTTTTCAGGAGGCCCATGGTGGTGGTCTGCTTACCTAGGCAGCAATACTGGTGGTCTTTCAAATGATTGGCATCCTTCCTTTCTTAAGTTCTCGCACCCTTTGAGATGCAAAACTGGCTACTATCTTTTGAATAAGAGCAGATTAGTTCAGAAGCTGCGTGTCTCTTGGTATCTCTTGATTTGGCTTCGAGTTCATCTTGATGAACAGTTCCACAGGGAAGGGAAGCAAGGAAGTAAAACAATGTTTGAAGAGTTAAACTCTGCAAAATGCCTCATCATGCCCACAGGAGAGATATGTAGGTCTACATTGTGCAAATGAGTTTAATTCCTGTTTAAAGGGCTTCCACTCAAATCCTCCCCTTATCCCTAAAGCAAGATAAAATTACCAGACATGTGGGGAATTTGAAGTGTAAAATCCTTCTTAAAGAGAATTACTCTTTGCAATAGAGAACTGCACAAAGAGAGAGAAGAATCAAGACATGAGTCTTGTACATTTGAATACTGTATACACAGAGTTTTTTTTTCATGTCTTCATCTCAAATGAGATGGCTTGGACTTTGGGACATCACAACTGAGGAAATTAGTTCAGAACCAAGAGGACAGCCCAGACAAGCATTTAGAGCCATTGCCAGCATCTCACTTTTAATGATGCAACTGCAAATGAGTGTAGGTTTGTAATTAGGAAACAGAACAGATGGTAAAGACTTAGTTTAAAGTGTTCATTAAAATAACCTCCACTGCCAAGTTGCTGTTCCCTGCTGGGCGGCTGCTGCTCAGCTGAAATGCGTTGCACTGAGATGAGATGCAGGGAAAGATCACTGCAGAAGGGAATAGGATGCAACCGCTTCCCAACCCTCTGCCAGTTTCCAGATGTGTGTGCGGTGTGTGGTGTGGAGCTTACATTTCTGTAATTAAAAGTGGTTACAGAGTATCCGACCATCTCTTCAAATTCCTTGAAGAATACGCATGGTCTTTCAGCACTGTGGCAAGAAACCCAGTTTCCTGGTATATCATTCAGAGTCAGCCTCTTAGAGAGCCCCCGAGTATCCCTGCTTTGTGGTATCCACGCCCTGTGACCCCTGCCCTGTGTGTGCACTGCACTTAGTGACTGGTTTCTCAGGGCGACAATACACAAGAGTGAGGGGATGTCACTTCGGGGATTAGCTATAAAAATACTGGCTTCTAGAGGCTGGGAAGCATGTGGGCACGTGGGCGGGGTTGGTTCATGGGTACAAACCAGCACACAGTGAGAAGGAACAAGTTTTCCTGTTAGACAGCAGACCAGGGTGACTGTCATTAACAACAGCGTTTTATACATTTCAAAACAGCGAGAAGAGAAGACTTGAAATGTCCCCAACACACAGAAATGACAAATACTGCCGGTGATGGACACCCTCATACCTACGCATGTAACAAAATGTCACATATACCTCATGGATATGTGCAAATATTATGTATTAGTAACAAATCTTTTAAAAATACTGTTTTCCATCTTGCACGTCCTCTCTCCTCGCTCGCTCCCAGGGAAGCCAGCTGCAGTGCTGTGAGCTGCCCCGTGAAGAGGCCCCGGCGCAAGGACCTGACGTCCAACAGCCAGGGAGGACCCGAAGTCACCAACGGCCACGTGAGAGATCTTGAAAAGGGATCCTCCCCAAGTCGAGCTTTGGCTACAGCCTTTTGGACCTTGGGCCAAAGGCACCCGCCAAGGCACATCCAGATTCCTGGCCCACGGACACTTTGTAATAATCAACGCTTTTTTTTAAAGTATTGGGTAATTTGTTATGTAGCAATAGACAAACCTAATACTATATTTGAGATGCAAGAGCTCAGAAATATAAGGCTCGTTTCCAATTATGCTTGGGCGAGTTGCCCACTTATTCTTATTTTGTTTTCTCACTTTATGTAATTGTGGTGGATCAGCCGGTTCCCGGAATCTCGGTGAGAACACAGGATGAAAGGCCCTGCCAAAGTATTCCACAGTAATATATTTGATTGAACTTTAACACATAATGGAAATGTCAAATTGATGTTCTAGCAAGTAAAACAGACTGCTTAGCTTTCGAACAGGTTGCCAGGAATCCTGTGTTATCAGAGTTATGTGCCTGTAGGCGGAGAAATGCACACATGTGTGTTCATCACCATGCAATACACGCCTGAATGTCTATGTGGCGCACACACGCACACACAGCAACACAGATCTACAGACAGAGAGCATGCAACGCATTGCATCCTGGACTTGCTTTATATAAAACTCCACTCCAGAACCCTGCTTTTTTTTTAGATGTGCAGAACCCCATTTTTAGAGCACCAGAAAAATGAAACATGTGTTCCTTCCTGTCTGGAGGCTCCTTCTGAGATCATTTTGCTTTCTTGTTCCCTTTTTTACAGTCTCTAAATTTTAGGATCCTTTAGTTTTGTTTCCTTAGAACCCTTCTGTCTGTCCATGTATTTTCTCCTCCCGTGACTGACCTCGTTTAGCTCTGCCGATTAAACACCACATGCTACACGAACTGAGGACTGCAAATGTGAGTCTTCGGTCTTGAGATCCACACTCATAAATCCTGACCTCACCACTTGCCTGTCTAAAAGGAATATTCAAATTTAAATGTCCAGAAAAAAACTCTTGAATTTTGCTGTCAAATTCCCCTCCGTTTCCCACCTTTGTAGGTGATATGCTCCTTCCTCAGGTTGTTCGGGCAGGTATCCGGGGGATGTCTGTGTGACTCCAGACCCCACCTTGAGAGCAAATGCAAAACACGGCTTGTATTTCCATCTCCACTGCTGGCACCCAAGGCTGACCCACCAACAGTGCATGTCTATACCATCGTAATGACCTCGTAGTTGGTCTTACGGTCCATCCACCATATAGTAGCCGGAGTGATACTTTAGAATCCTAAGTTAAATTGGGTCATTATCTTGCTCAAAGCCCTATAATATCTTCCCATGATGTCTAGAATGAAAACCAAACACATCTTCATAGCTTTACTAATGTCACCCACCAATCAGAGCTGGCCCAGACAATGGGATAATGGAGGCCAGAGCAGCGAAGAGAGCAGGTGTGGGCAGGCTCGGGGAGGCCAGGTGTGATGCGTGTCCTCCTGGGCTGGTCAGGTCGGGCGGGGGGAGGGAGGCACTCCAAAGTGAATTTCTGCCCCGTTCTTTCAACTCACGCCCCACGCGCAATCCACTAATTCCTTTTGACGGTAGCACAGGAAGCACACTCGAGGTTGCCGTGAGAACAGAGCCCAGATCTTCATTGCTTGTGGGCCTAGCTTTTCTGTTTCCTTTTGTAACAAAGCACGACAGGTTTTGCACCCGAAACGTCCTCCTTCAGAGTATTTAATTCAAGGGGAAGTAAGTGTATCTGCGGTGCAGGGGAGAAGCTCTGCTTCCCATTGGCTGAGTCCCACCAGGGTGCAGGGCCATGAGTCCTCGTGGTGGGGAAACTTCTAGATGATATGTCCCCATAAATATTTGAACAGTTTATATCATGTTTTATTTCATTTTATTTTCTCCTCAAAAATTCCCAACCATTCTGTATTTTGGAAGAATGGACACTGAAGACCATTGCATCCAGAGACTGGGGGATACCAGTCTCCCCAAAGTTCCAGGCCCTCGAGGAGATGCCAGGCCTGCCTCGGGCCTTGCATGGGAGTCGAACGCCGGGCTTCAGCTCTCTGACGCTTCTTTACCATCAGCAAACCCTCCTTTACTTGCTGCTTGTGAGGCATCAGGGAAATTTTCATCTTGCTGCTTGTTTCCATCGCTGCTTGCTCTGCACGTGGGAGTGAGAAAAAGACAGTTGCTATTACTGGTTCCTTCATCTGCTACCTAGGCCCACGTCACAACATAAGCCGGTCTCAGGAAGCAAGACGGCGGCTTGTTCTTCAGAGACCCGGAAACGAAGGCACGCCCACCGCTGGAATGAGAGCTCCCGTGGAGCGCGTGGCAGACAGCAATGTCAGGTTAACGCATGACTGAACTTGCAGAAACTCAAAGCTTTGTTTAGAAGTTGTTCGAGACTTCCGTCTTTGAATACTCAAAATACAAAAAGACAAGCAAAAATGTAAGTTTTCAGTCTCTTCTTACCTTTATTTAGGACCTCAGACTGTTTCACAAGTATTTCCAAAGGCAGAGAAGGCTGCAGGAAAAAAAATGCTGCTTCCCCCTCCTCCCCCGCCAGGAATACCTATGGATGTGTCCCAGGCCCCAGGGCCACGCTGACCCCAGACACAGACGTGGAGCTCATCCTTCTGACACACTAGGACCAAGAAGACATCCGGAACAAACCCAGGGTCCTCTCGGGTGACAAGTAAACCAAACTTGAGAGGGGGTAAATTCACACGTGCTATAGAAGGAGCCAACATGTAAGCCCCCCACTGGGATTTAATTAGCACCATGCAAAATGATCCAGAGGGTCTAGCAAGGAATGTTTGGTTTTGTTTTCTTCTAGAATGGAAATGACCTTGCAAATCAATGGCAGTTTCAACAATCAATGATTGTTTTACTTCCAATCATTCTGATAGTGGCTGAGCTTCCACATTAGATGTGCAGAAATGGGTTTGTAAAGCTTTCTGCTTCCTCAAAGCCCCCTCTTAAGTGGAACTACTATTAAAAGGTGAAACTCTATAAACCTGGGGGTTTCTCACTTCTGAGAGTTGGGTAGTGGGGTTTAAGTCCTCAAACAAAGGGGTCACCGTCTGCACTTAGTTTAGCGGAGATAGAAAAGGTGAATTTAAAACAGGAAATGAGATGAAAGGATTGAAAGGTAGGGGAGGGTCCCTAACTTACTCTTTTTTAAAGAATGGCCCTGCTGACATATAACTCACTCACCACACAATTCGCCCATGTAAAGTGTGCAATTCAATAGTTTTTTACATATCCCAGACATAAATCCTTTACCAGATATATAAATTTCTAAAAAAGTTCTCTCATTCTGCGGGTTCTTTTTTGTTTGTTTCTTTTTTAATGAGTTGACAACATGGACTGATTTTCATGTGTTAAATAAACCTTGCATTTCTAGGTTAAATCCCATTGATCGGTACATGCAATTATCTTTGTATATTGCTGGATTCCATTTGTGAGTGTTTTGTTGAGGATTTTCACATCTATATTTATAGGAGATCTTTGCTTGTAGCTTCTTTTATTTTGATTTTTTGTCTGGTTTTGATATCAGGATAACACCAGTCTCAGAATGAGTTTAGAAAAGTCCCCACCCACACTGTCTTTCAATTTTTTGGAAGGGTTTGTGAAGAATTGGAGTTAATTCTTCTTTAAATGTTTGGTAGAATTCATCATTGCAGCCATCTGGCCCTGGGCTTTTCTTTGCTAGAACATTTTGTATTACTAACCCAATCTTTTTAATTTATTAAGATTTTTTATGTCTTCCAGAGTAAGTTTCAGTAGCTTATATGTTTCTAGGAATTTATCCATTTCATCTGTTACCTAATTTGTTGGTATATAATTGTTCTTAGTGTTCCATTGTAAGTGCTTTTATTTACATGAAGTTGGTAGAAATCTCAGTCTTTTATTCCTAATTTTAAGAATGTGAGTCTTTTTCTTTTTCTTGGTCAGTGTAGCTAAATGTTTGAGAATTTAGTTGACTTTTTCAAAGTTCCAGTTTTTGGATTATATGATTTTTAAATTATTTTTCTATTCTCTGTTTCATTAATTTCTGCTTTAATCTTTCTTTTTTGTTGATTTTACCTTGGGTTTAGTTTGCTATTCGTTTTCTAGTTTTTATTAAATTTAGGCTAATGGTGTGAGATGTTACTTTTTCCATCGTAGGCATTGCTGCCATCAATTTTCCTCTGACCGCTGCCTTCACATCCGTAAGTTTTGCTATGTGCTAATACTCGCCTTCATTTATCTTAAACTATTCTCTATTTTCCTTTGTGATTTCTTTTATTCCTCATTACATATTTAAGAATATGTTGTTTATATCTAAATATTTCTATATTTTCCAGATTTCTTTTTTCTGCACACTTTTAATTATTTTTTATTTTTTAAATTTTTTTATTTCATCATATTATGGGGGTAATATGTTTTCAGCATATTATGGGGGTACAAATGTTTACGTTACATATACTGACTTTGCCCCACCTGAGTCAGAGCTTCAAGCGTGTCTACCCCTAGATGGTGCGCACCACACTCATTAGGTGTGACTATACCATCCTCTCCTCCACCCCCCACCTGCCCGACATCTGCTGAACATTACTACTATATGTGCACTTAGGTGTTGAACGGTTGAAACCAATCTGCTGGTGAGTGCCTGTGGCGCTTATCTTTCCATTCTTGGGATACTTCACTCAGTAGAATGGGTTCCAGCTCTATCCAGGATAATATAAGAGGTGCTATATCTCCAGTGAGAGTGCCCTTTATCCAAGAGTCCCAAAACAATCTCCAAGTTCCTTTTTGTTATTAATTTCCAATTTTATTTCATTATGATCAGAGGACATATTTTGTATGATTGTGGTCTTTTTAAATTTACCAAAACTTGCTTTATGGCTTTACATCTCACGGCCTATCCTTGAGGATGTCCCACATGCCTTTGAAAAGAATTTATAATTTGCTATTGTTGGGTGGAGTCTGTTAGGTCTAGCTGGTGATAGTGTTGTTCAAGCCTTCTATATTTTTGCTCATTTTCTGTCTAGAATCCTACCCACTGTTGAAAATGAGGTATTGTAGTCTACAACAATTATTGTTGACTTGCATATTTTACCCTTTGATTCTGGCAGTTTTTGTTCAATGTAATTTGGGGTCTGCTTTTAGGTGCTTATGTGTTTATAATTGTTCTATCTTCTTGATGGATTGGCTATTTTTTTATCACCATAAAATATCTTTGTCCCTAGTAATAATTTAGTCTTAAAGTCCATTTTTTCCTGATACTAATATAGTTACTCCACCTCTCTGTTGGTTATTGTTTTCATAGTATATCTATTTCTATCCTTTTATATTCAACCTATTTATGCCATTGTATCTAAAATGTGTCTCTTGTAAACAACATATAGTTAGATCATGTTTTTTTAATCTATTCTGAAATTCACTGAATTTTAATCAGAGTGTTTATTCCAACCATATTTAATGTTATTTTTATATAGTTGAATTTGTCTGCCAGTTTAATTTTTGTTTTCTATATGTGACACAAAATTTTATTTCTCTATTCTTCCTTTAATTCTTTCTTTCACATTGAGTGAATAGTTTCTAGCGTAACATTTTCATTTCTTTAATGATATTTTAAACCAATTTTTTAGTTATGCTTTCAGTAATTGTTCTACAGCTTACTGTATATACCTTAACTTATGAGGATCTACTTATGATTTATGAGAACTTAATTCCACTGAGATATATAGTTTTTACTCCTGTATAGTTCCAGTTATTCTTTTTCATTGTGCTGTTTTTGTTGTACATACTACATCTATATATGCTACAAACCTAACACTGCACTGTTAAAATTATTGCTGTACATAATTTCATATTTATTAAAGAAGCTGAGAAGAGAAAGGAGAACAAGTACATATTTATACAGTTTGTAAAATTAACATTATTTGCCATTTCTGCTCCTCTGCATTTGTTTCTGTGGATTCAAGCTATCATATGGCATCATTTCCTTACTGTAATATAGTTTTGTTTCCACACACCCCCATTGGGCTATTATTGTAAAATATATTGCATATATTGTATGAACCCAATGATACAAATACATATATATGTATGCATGTATATACACACACACTATTTTACACAGCTGCTGCTTTTTAAATTGGTCCAGAGGACAAGAAATATGTATTTATCATGTTTATTATAATTGCATAATTACCTTTAGGAATGCTTTTTGTTTTGTGTTTGTGCATGTGTGTGTGTGTGTGTGTGTGTGGTTATCAGTTACTATCTGGGATCACCTGCTTTCAGCCTGAAGAGCTTCCTTTAATTTTTCATGGAAGACAAGTCTGCTAGCAATGAATTCTTGAATTGTGTTTGTCTCAGAATGTCTTTATTTCACCTTGAATTTTGTAAGGTATATTTACTGAGTATAAGATTCTTGGTTAACAGAGTTTTTAAATTTTTTTTCATAGCACTTTAAATGTCATCTCACTGTCTTCTGGTCTCCATAATGTTTGAGAAGTGAATTATTAATCTTACTAGGCTTCCCTTGTACCTGATAAATCATTTTTCTCCTACTGATTTCAAAAATTTCTCCTTGCCTTTAATTTTCTGCATTTTTAGTATAATATGTCTGGGTTTGGATCTGTTTGTATTTATCTTATTTGAAGTTTATCGAGGTTTTCAATGTCTTGATTTACGTTTTTTATTAAATTTAGAAAGTTTTAGCTCTTCTTTTTTTTCTAATAAGTTTTCTGCTCTTTTCTTTATTTCCTCTTCGTACTCCCATCACACATGTGTTAGTGCACATAAATCATGCCCAACATTTCTCTTGCAATATGTTCTTTTTTTCCATACATTTTTCTATTTACTTTTTAGATTACATAATCTCTATCAATCTTTCCTTAAGTTCACTGATTCTTCCAGTGAACTTTGTGCTAGTTCAAAACTACTGTTGAACTCCTCTAGTTAATCTTTTATTTGGGTTATTGTGACTCCAGAGTTTTTTTTTTAAACAATGTCTATCCTTTATTTTTTATTCTTTATTTGATAAGACATTGTTATTATAGCTTCCTTAATTCAGTAAGCATGATTGCCTTTAGTTCTTTGAACATTATTATTAAGGCTATTATGACATCTCTGCCTATTAATTTTAACATCTGGGTCCTCTAATAGATAGTATTTTGTTCCTTGGGGTTTTTGTTACTTTGTTTCTTTTTGTTTTTTCTGTGTTTGAGTCACACTTTCCTGATTCTTTGTATCTCATAATTTTTAAATGAAAACTAAACATTTTTAAGTAATATATTGCAGCAATTCCTCTTCATTTCTGGCATATTTTTGTTGTCATTTCCTTGTTTATTTATTTAGTGACTGTGCTGAACTATTTCGGTGACATCTATTTCATCCATAGTGTGGAGCTTCTGATGCCACCCTTATAGCTTCAGATAACCTCCAGATAACAGTGGCTTTAATGTGTTCCTACTGACTGTTTTTCTCTAATCTCTCTGTCAAGCTATCTGCCTTATTTTACGTAATATCAAGCTATTTGACTACACTAATTGCCATCTATTGTTTTTTACAGTGGCCTAGTGCATAAATTGGTCCACAGTCTGATTCTATCAAATTTCTGCAGTGTGGTTTTGGAGGCTAAACTTCAAGGTTTCTTCTGACCCTAGGATGGTTCTTCTTATCTGTCTCCTTCCTTGTTTCTTTATGATGAACTAACTGGTCTGTGGTTTATCTTGTTCTTAATTAAGAGAATTTACCAGGCTCCTCTTACTGGCTTCCCACTAAAATCTCCATTTTTTCATGCGTACTTTTAGGCTTGAAATTCC